>JARHVA010009723.1:0-157500 GCA_037957365.1 Torreya grandis
ATCCACTTGATAGACATTCAATTTCTTGTAAATAGAAAATGCTAGAAATATACTTATAGCTTCCAATCTATCAATTGAAACAAACATTTAATCAAAATCTATGTACTTAACTTTTTCATATCCTTTACACACCAACGTTTCCTTATTTCTAATGATAGCTCCATTCATATTGAGCTTGTTTCTAAAGACCCACTTTGTACCTATCACATTATTGTTTGAAGGTCATGGAACTAATTTCCATGTTTTGTTCTTTTTAATTTTGCTTAGTTATTTTTCCATGGATTTTAGCTAATTACCATCCTTGTTAGATTCAACATAGCTCTTAGGCTTAATTTTAGAGATTAAAGCAAAACTTACTTGTTCCTTGTTTTTTGTAACTCTTCTCCTTATCTAAACTCCTTCAATCTTATTGCTAATTATCTGCTCTATAGGACGATCCTTTTGAACAAATCTTGGAGGTGGTTTTCATATTCTTCCTTGTACTCTTCATTAGTTACTTCCACTTTAGAATCCAATTTCTCATTACTTATTTCTTTGTCATGTTTAACATGTTTCATGCCTTCTTCAGCCTTGACATTGATGCTATCTACAATCTTGTATAGCCTTTTATTGTAACAAATGTATAATTTTATTTGGATTGAACAACCAAGAAATATTCCTTCATCACATCTTCATTCAAAGACTCCCAACTTGTCCTTTTTTCTCTTGATGTAGCATTTACTTCCAAACACTCTAAATTACTTAATAAAAGTATGTTTTCCATACGATGGTTGATAGGGGATTTTTAAAATGTTTACCTTTAGTTTAAATCTATCCAAGATATATATTATTGTTTAGACAACTTCTCTCCAATATCCGTTAGATAACTTGGCCTCTTTTAACATTATTTTCGCCATCTCCTTAACTATCATTTTTTTTCTTTCAACAACTCCATTTTACTATGGAGTCCTTATTGTAGAGTAATGCCTTTTGATAAAATGCTTCTCAAAATACTCTTTTAACTCATATTACGTGAGCTACCCAACTTTATAAGATCTAAAACATTTAATTATTCATTGAATGTTTTTCTATAGCATGGCTCTAAAGATCTTGAATCTCTATAATAATTGTGACTTGTCCTTCAAAAAGGTTACCCATGTCATTCTCGAGTAATCATATATAAATAACATGAATTTTTTCTCTCCTTTAGATCCTCCTTTCTTATTAGTACCATAAAGATCAGTATGAACTAATTTTAGAGGCTTTGTAGTTGCATACTCCTTTATTTGAAATTTGACCCTTGTCTACTTACCTAGTTGACATTCCTTGCAAGTAGTGTCTATAGGTTTGATTATCTTAGGAATTTGTCTAACACACTTATTTGAGCTCACTTTTACTAGGTTATAAAAGTTGACAAGACCCATTATTTTATTTCATAACTAGCTCTCATAAATCTTTCCTATTAGTTAGCTATTACCATTCACTTCAACAAGATTATATATATTGATTTAAATTTTATTCCCTTATATAACTACTATTATAGATCTCTTTCACTTTTATCTTTCTACATTAAATGTGACATTATATCCATTGTCACACATTTGGATGACACTTAATATATTATGATTCAATCCTTGAACATAAAGGACATCATGTATAGGCATTTTTGCATCTACGTTAAAGGTTCATTAACCTCTAATCTTTACTACATTTTTGTCTCTCAAGTTGAAAGATCTTTCATTATATTTTCTCAATTTGATGAACTTTATCTTGTCACTTGTCATATGTTTTAAGAAACCACTATCTATTGAACACAAATTCTACTCCTTAGCATGAAATGCAGTTTGATAAATCATAGATTGATATTTCATTTTTCACACATCCTTCAGTTTCTTATATGGCTTATTTTTATCCTTTCTAGAGACTTGTGAGCCTTTTCTCACACTGGGAGGCATGCCTTTCTTCTTAATCTGTGTTTTTGGTCTTACAAAGTTTTTCTAAATTATTTACCTATATGAGTAAAATTATTGCAATTATAACATATTACATTTGTATCTAACAAGGGATAAAATGAGCTTATCCTTAACAAATTTGTTCTCTTTTTTTGTAAAACTCTAAAATCAATATCCCTATGACCAAACTACCCATATAAAGATCAAGAATACATAGTCATAGCATTTATTTTTTTAGTAAGATGAGTTCTTCTTAACTCTAGCTTCTTTAAATCTCTCACTTTTGTGTATCCATCTACATCAACTACCTATGTCTTCATATTTTTTTAGACTTATTTTCTCCTTTATCTTTCTTCACAGCAGCTATGTTTGAGTCTGTCTTTATATCCTTACAATCTTTCTCTTTCATTTTTCCTGATTCTCCTTCTACTTTGATGTTATCATATAGGTTAGCAGATATAATACTTGTGGATCTTTTTTCCTTTTCATAACCAAGACCTGATCTTTATTTTGAAGGTTTTTGAGATTTGATCAATTCATTAAGAATTTATTATCCTACTATCAACTTCAGACTTTTGTCTAGTTATGTTTTATCTTTCTCAAGATCTTTTCTAAAAGCCACCATCTCAACTTCTAACTTTACTAGATTGTAGTTCATGTTTTACTACATCTTATATTATTTTAGACTCTTCAACTTGTATCTTTAGGTTAACCACCATCATATCATAATTTTCAAGACTTTTGGCCATTTTCTCAATTTACTTTTATCCAAGATTCTTCTATTTTGATCTCTATTTTCTTAGCTTGTCAATTTCCTATAAAGCACACATGAGTTCACACTCTAGATCCACTTATCCTTCTTATTGATATAAGTCTTCAAGTTCTTCTTGATCTAAAAAACTTGATCCTATTATCATGAATATTAATTCCTTTTCCTCAACCACAAAATCAAAATCATGATCATCATTAGAACTATCACTGTCATCTATTGAATCAATGTCATCTTTTGTGTATAGACCATTATTATTTTTAAAGATGTTCTTCTTGGAATAGTGAGGTTTGACCTTTTTACTATTATCTTCTTCCTCAGAGTTATCCGTCTTGTTATAAGCACATTTAGTATAAAAATTTCCTACTTTACCATAATTAAAACATTTAAAGGGTAACTTACCTCTATTACTTTCCATAGCCTTTCTTTAATCTTCTAATAAATTTGGCTTCTTATTCATCAATCTCCTCCAATTTAGATGTAGGTCATTTTACCTTTAGTGGTTTAGATGCTTTGAAAATAGTTTCTCTCTTGAAACTAGTTATCGCTCTTATTCTCATCTCATAGGATGTGAAGGTTCCATGAAACTCATCAACAATGAGTTTATGTAGATCTCTTGCTTCCTCTATTGTAGATATTTTTGAGTCATACCTTGATGGTAGAGATCTTAGGATCTTGTTAATAATGATTGGATTTTTCATCTCTTCTCCAAAGTCTCAGATTACATTAACTATTTCATCTACTCCAAGGAAGTAGTTTGTAATTTTCTCTTTTTCATTCATTTTAAGGTTTTAAAACTTGCCTTTAAACGTTTATAGATTGGTCTGCTTTACTTTGTCATCACATTCATAGATAATTTACAAAATTTTCTAGATATCTTATGCATTTTCACAAATCATCATTTTGACAAATTCTGAATTAGATAATCCACAAAGGATACCATTCTTTGCCTTAGCATTTCTCTCATATGCATTCTCAGTAGCTTGATCAATAGGATTTGTATTAGGGGTTGTATACCCATTTACCATAGAAATTAATACATCAAACCCTAATGAGGATAAATATTTTTCCATTCTTATGCTCTAAAATGCATAATTTCATCCATTAAAGAGAGATGCCTTATTTGATGAAGAGCCTTCTTGAATAGCCATTTCTGTTCACAATTCGAGATCTACCTGAGCTAATTAAGCTTCTTTCAAGTAAATAGTGTTCTAATACCAATTGTTGGAAGACAACTATACAATAAGAAGGGGTTGAATATTTATATTGATTGACTTACTCATTTTCCAGACCTTTTAATGCAGATTGAAACTATATACATAGATCACAAAAACATAAATAGATAACACTAGATATTTTGTGGAAACCCTACTATTGGAAAATTTACAATGAGAATAGCTTCTAGAATCTACCAGTATTTTCTATCCTCACAATAAGTAAACTCATTAGTTATAATGTTCATGGTCACCAACCCGAAGGAGATACTAATCCCTTGATTTAAAATCACCAACTCTAAGGAAACACCCACTCCCTAACTGAGCACTAACCCATCTTGTCTGATGGCACCTAAAAATTAGAGGTATATGGAGCT
This sequence comes from Torreya grandis, assembly GCA_037957365.1. Lineage (NCBI taxonomy): Eukaryota > Viridiplantae > Streptophyta > Pinopsida > Cupressales > Taxaceae > Torreya > Torreya grandis. Next base: position 4,292 of record JARHVA010009723.1, read on the forward strand.
ACAACTCCAAATTACAAAATAGATTTATAAATTAATCTAGCTCTTACTATTTGTTAGACATCTAATTTATAACTTCTCATTCTCTGCACATTATCTTTATGTGCCTATCTTCCTCTCTACCCCTATCTATTTGTGTTTGTATATGTATCTATTTGACACACTTCATCTCTCTCTAACTCTACTCCTCTATGTCTCTACATTTTATGTCTGACATAATTTAAATTATTCCATAAGCTTCTGTTTGTATCTTAGATGTCATATATATAATCAATTGATTTAAGGTTTTGTATCTTCTGTGTTTTTACACTAATTTGCCAACACATCATGCTCTATTTTGGACTCAATTCATTATTAATTAAATTTAATGTTTCTTGTATCTTGAACTAATGCTTCACCATCATGATTCCTAGTATTTTACTATATATAGCATATAATGAGCTCTAGTTTTAATGCACACACATTATTTAATAGATTTGATCGATTAAAATGATTAAACTCCTAGTTTGTGTGGTGATTTATGGCTTACCTAGATGTTCCCACATGTTACTATGCTTGACTATTAAGATGGTCATAACTTAAAATATTGAGCTTTGATCGTAACTTTAGCACCATGATCTGATAATACAAATTCAATTTGCTCATCTTTCAAATGCATCTGTTGGATCAATGTCTGACAAGATTACGCACTCCATTGGATCCATGTATACTTCCATACTTTAACTCTTCAAGTTTAAAATGCATCTGTTAGATAGTTTGGTACGAGCTCCCACATGTTGTTAGATATTGAAACTAGCACAATCGTTACTTCTTTTTTGATGTTAAACATCAAGCTTATTACCCCATCTCACTACTTCCTAAGTATTTAGAATGCTTATGCTCCATCGATCTTCTTAGACTTTCTCAGTCTTTAACTTTCCATTGTGTCAATAAAACTCAAACTCTTTATCCCATTGAGTCCAATCAGTTCATTATATCTCCTTTACATGATCACTTGTTCACTGTTAGATCTTTTTACATGCTCAATCTTTATCTCCACTTATCTATCGAGAATTTGACACTTGACATTAGCATGTGCCTTCTACACATTATTTTTAGTTCCCTCTAATGGTACACTTTGCATCCTCACATTGATCTTTAACTTATTGACTTTGAACCACACCATATATTTACTATTCAAGCTTTGTGATTGTGACACTTATCACTAGCATGTTTACTTGTAGGAGCCTTTGATATATTGACTTTGATATACATCATTAGATCTTCAATGCATGATTAAGTGTTAGCTACTGATCAAGATAGGAAAAATATTAAGTGTAAGTCTTTGGAAATATAAATTCTTGATCACTGTTTTGAGTTGGTAATTGCTAGATTGAAGGGGCTAGTTTTGCAACAACGATAAGGGCTTAAGATATAACTTAAGCTACTGGGTCCCCACTATATCTAGTTAATATAAAAATAGAACATTCCTATTGATGCCATGAGTTAAACCCTTAGGGTTTTATCAAAGAAACCCTATACTATTTGAGAGGAAAGATAATTCAATTTTGGGCTCATAACTCTTGATCTGAAACTATGAACCATATATCTAAGATGCTCTTGAAAAACCCATAACAAATCTTCTATCTATTTCCTTTGTAAATATCCATAAATGGTCTTTGTAATAACATGACACCTTTTCAGGACCCTCAACAAATTTGAATAAGTATGGGGATTATTTTAATATGCATAGAAGGCTAACTTTTCACCTTCATAACTCTTATTGTGCTTAGTCGTATAAACTATAGTATAGCACATAATATCCTCTTACATAGGATAATCTATCCATATACTCATCTATTCTTGAAGTCTTCATATGTGTAAGATATGACATCATAAAAATACCTCCTAAACATTTTCTTGCCATTTACAAATTTTACTACTTGTAGGAAAACACTGTCAAAATCCCTGGGAGCCCAACTTTGCTCATGCATATGTTTTATTGCACTACATCGCATGACATGAGATTTAGAAAATATAAATTAAGCACAAAAATGAACAAACCCATGTAATCATTTTTTCCTAACACCTTCATCTATGCAAATATTGACCTCATCAATATTCTTACTTGGCTCTGCATGAACCCCTTTGTAAATTTGGCTTAAGTATAGAAACTTAACAAATTTTGTCTGAGTAGCCAACCTTGCATCCCCATATCTTCTTCTGCACTTCAATACATGACTTCTATTTTGGCACATAATAACTAGGGACTAATGTAATGACAACCATATGACCAACTCCCCCAGATTCATCCACATGTGGTAATGGTGACATTAATAAACTACCTTCTCAAATTTTCCTATCATAGACCTAATATGTCTAAATGATCAATATTAAGAATTGGATTAATTCCACTCATGCACACAATCAATCCAATGTTCCTTGACCTATGATAAGATTCCTTTTATATTCTTAAATCACCATACTTGGTCCTGAGCATCAATGACACTAATAATCTCTATTTTGACATCAATGACATGTTTATAATGTCCCTTTTGACCTCAATGACAATAAAATTTCCACCAAAGGGTATCTTAGTAGTGTATAAGATGTATAAAATGGTAAATTATAATTCATGAAATAACCTCAAGCATTGATTTTAGACCAACCACTTAGTTTAGTGTAGGTAAATTAACCATCTCTAGAATTCAGTACGCTTTCTATGACTTTGTCTCAAGATGAGAAAACCTTTATCACTAGTAAAGTGTTGGTAGTAGATGTTGAAGTGTAAACTATTGTGTGTAGAAGTGAAAATTGTGTTATGTATAGTATTTTATGTAATGTAAAACATTTTTTATGTATTTATGTATTTTTTCATATCAAAATCTTTTATGAAGATGAAACGACTGCTTTGAGATAGATTTGAAAGGCTATAAATGTGATGTGTTGGATCCATATTGAAGTTATATAAATATTTTAAAGTTGTAAAGGAAAATATTTATGATTTTTGAGATAGCATAGATCATTAAATGGTTACGTTGAAAATTTTAATTCTATTTTTTATGCATGATTAAATAAATTTGAAAATCTAGGGTTCAAATTATTATAGGGTAAAGTTTAGAGACAACTAGTTTGGCACACACACACACACACACACACACACAGAGAGAGAGAGAGAGAGAGAGAGAGAGAGAGAGAGAGAGAGAGAGAGAGAGAGAGAGAGAGAGAGAGAGAGAGAGAGAGAGAGAGAGAGACTAAACTAATGATTTAGATACATTGAAGAAAGAAGAATATGATCAATTATTCATATTTAGTAGGGGAAGTGTGTGTGTGTGTGTATTCATCTTTGTAATAATGTAGGATTATTCAATAAATTTAGAGTTTTTTATTCATTTATAAATTCTTACGATTTTATGTATCCAAAACTGAGTGCATGTAAAACCCAATAGAGAGTATGGAAGTAATTCAATTTTCTCAATAATTTTTTGTCAACATCAGTTGCTATCATAGAAAATTTTACCTTGTTGTGTTGTGTGAGAGAGGATTTTGTTGATTTAATTGTGGGTTGTGAAAGAAAAGCATGCATTTTTATCTTGAAGATATGGTACATAGAGGAACACCTCTTAGAGCTGGAAGTGTAACATGAGTTGAAAATTTTGTAGAGATGCTGAAATAAATTGAAGTGAGGTTATATGCAATCAGGGGTGCACAAATAAGAAGAACCAAATTTATTTGTGTAAGTATGGATGAGGAAGGATTAACACAAGATTTTAAAGTGGAAGAGCAAGTCGATGATCTATAATACATATTAATGAAATGTTATACAAAGATGGAAATTAAACTAAAGATGGAAAACCCTTCTTATAGAGGAAGTCGATGCATAAAAAATTGGCCAACCTTTCGAAGGCCATAACTTTTGACCTGTAACTCCATTTGAGCACTTCCATGAATCAAAATGATTGTATCAAAAAGTTTGATTCTGCCTTCAGTGTTTCTATCTTCTTAGATTTTATTTTGATATTTTTTTGAGGCCAAACGTGATCATCTAAGGATTCAAAATTAACGTTTAATAATTTTTTCAAGAATTTTTTATTTTTATAAATTTTATATTTTTATAACCAGAAGTCAACTTCAATTGAATTTTTTCCATAGGTTAATTTCATTATTTTAGTTATTTAGATAAATTTTTAGAGATACACATGCTTGCATGCAAAAATTACTCTAAATAGGGGCAACTAAAAATAGACGTTTTCTTTTAGATTTTAGATTTTTCAAATTTTGCATGTCCACTCTAAATTCTAAGTTGAGGCTTATTTAAGCATGGTTTGAGTTTGTAATTATTTAAAGAAATCAATATGAATCAATTCTGAGTTTTTTTTCAAGATCTTTCTCTATTGATAATTTTTATGTTCTTGATAGTTTTCAGTTTCATTAGAAGCCCAATCCATTAGGGTCTGATTAAGTGGGTCTTTGAGATGGAAATATGTTTTCACTTAGAGTCAATGGAAGACCTAAATAGAGTAAAATTTTACTATGCCAAGTTCAACTGGCATGCATCCTTGAGGTGGGATCATGTTCAATTAGAAAGGAAAAGAAGAGGAAAAGATAAAATTAAAACATTGGACACAATGATCAAATATTTGAAAATTAAAATCTACCTTTTGATTATGCACTTGTTGTCCTATTACTTAGGTCGGAAGAACTTATGCCTCTAACCATGAAATGTAATACCCATTATGGTTGGATAGAGTTAGATCTATAATTGAGGTAGCCTTCTTTTTGGGAATAGTCCCATTTAATGATGAAGCACCACCACCTATGTGTATTTATGTTTCTTATGTTTAATATATTGTATTACTAGTTATATGTTTTGAGATTCGTATTATTTCGTTATGATTTTTTTATCTATCATTTTTTTTAGGTCATGAGTACAAACGAACCACCTTGTTATAATAAGTTATGTTGTACTTTTATCTCCATATATTTTTATTTATAATTATAATAATATATTTAAAATTTAAAAAATAAGTCATTAAAATTTATCTGATTAATTTAACAGATATTTAAATTCAAAATAAAATCATGAAATTTGATTTAATTATTTTGATTTAAAAACTCATAAACCTATTTCTAATTGAATATATCAATGAGTGGAACATGTATGTCTACTATTATAGAATTAGAATGTTAAAGAGAAATTAGTTTAGTCTAACATTTCACTGTAACTAAAAGAGCTTTAAAATATACTTCTTTACAAATAAGCATAGAAATTCAAAGTAATCATTTCAGTCAATGCAAAGATTGTTGATCGTTAGTCCAATGTAAAAAATAAAATAAAATAAAATTGTAAATTAGTATTTTTAAAATGAAATGGTAATTTTTATGTAAAAATTTAACAATAATTTATATTATATTTATATTAAATAAAATGTATTATAAATTTAACATTTTTTTCAAATGTTTTATGGTTTTAAATGCTTACAGCTTATAGAAAAATTTAGTATGTAATTTATAATTTCGAAAAAAACAAAAAAAAGAGCAAGAAGCTAAAGCCCGTCAATTTTCAAGCAAGATTACCAAGCATATTCATTTTTTTCTCCGGATTCTGCATTGTAGGTTGTTAATTTTTACAGTGGCAATTTTATTCTTGAAATTCACAATCTTATTTGAAGAAGACAGATGTTAAAGTGTAGGATCAATTTGATAAAATATATTGAATATTAATGGAGGTGGTAAGTGAGGACTTCCTTAAAACATTTTCCTATTAATTATAAGTCACCCAATACCCTTTCAACAGTTTTAAATCGATAGCAAGATTCCAAAACTAATTTTTTTTATTATATATTAAACATCAATGGAGGTAGCAAGTGAAAGCTTTCTTAAGGCATCTTCCTCTTTAAGGAAAAGTCACTCGGTACCCACCTAACGGTAAAGTTTTTGAAAAGCGATAAAACAGGTTTAGGTCGATAAGAAGATTCGACAATTATGTTTTTAATTATATAATAACCACACATCCGGCGGGGCAGCAGGTGCGAAACATTCTGGTAATTTAACTTTGAAAAGAATTCAGATTTAAATATCTTTAGATTATCTTAGATTTTAAGAATTCTGGCAACATGGTTAAACCTATAATAAATTATTAGATTATCTTAGATTAAGCAGCCAGTGATTGGTAATATGAAAAAATGCTAAATTTGCCCTGCACAATAAATCTCTGTTAAATATGTTCCCGAGTTAACGTAGATTATCTGCGACAAGAATATTCGAAATTTCTGTCAGTTCTGTCAGTTTTCCATGAAATTTTAGGACTAAGCCGCTGCCTATTCAATCATGTTTTTATTTAGATTATTACCATAAGATAAATCCACAACCAATTCCAGATTGCAATCAATAAATAATTCCAATATATCGTGCAGGCCTTTATACAATTATAAAATTTCTTCCGTTTCGACTTTTAACATATTTTACAGCAAGACAAAGAGCTTGTCACTAAATTGAAACCCACGGCGCCGTTAACCTCTTTTACCATCAAAAGGAAAAGGAAAATGAAACCATCTCATTGCCTACAGACCGAATATTAGATAATTCTAAATATTCTGCAAGTCGTGCCAATCATCTGAAATGACCGCCTCTGTTATTAATGTTATATAACACAATTGCAAATAAAAACAACTACTAATTACTAAACCGTAGAAATAATGGATTGCAATTGTCGAGGCGTTTCTTACTCTGTAGATTCAAGGCCTTCCTCCAGGAGTGCCGCCATGGCCAACTCCAGGACTGTGTCCTAATGGCTGATTGGTAAAGCCAATCTCATCATCATCTTCCTTTTTGACAATGACTTCATCATGTTTTAGATCAGAAGGAAAAACTGTGGCTTTCTTGAAATGATAAAACCCCTCCACATCTTTAGTAGAAACGTTGGATTGAAGCTTGGGCTTTGGAGCTATATTGATGGGCTTCGACTCCTCAAACCCAAGGCTTCCAGTGGCTTCAATTTCAACTTCCATAACTCTCTTATGAGAACTAGACTCATTGCTCACCACCTTAAGCCCAGGCTTGCTCTTCATAAATTTTAGACTCCGAGCAGATTCACCAAGGGAAAATGAAAGCAAAAACAGAAGAATAATTAGAGCATAGTCCATAATAAAGTGCTTCTAATGACACAGCCGTCACTCTTGAAAAGACACAGTATATTGCCAAGAAGAATAACCAACCTCTAAAACCCCAGTATCAAATATTGGCCTAAGGAGGATTTTCCCCTCCGCCCTACTAAACGACAAATGCTTCTACGAAAGAAAAAACTAAATAGAAATGCTGCTGGAAAAAAAGAACAAAGACACAGGGAATTCTACTTGTTAAGAAGCTTGCTGGTGTATGAGCTATTTAAGCATGATTTCCACTTGTATGATGTCGACATTAATAACCGTCACCTGATGTCAAAAATAATACTTAAAGTTATTGATACAGGGCTGCCCACAAAGAAAAAGTAAAATCAAAATAATCAGGTCGTTAACCTAATAGAAAAATCCTAAACGTATTTAACATTTCTTTGAAAGATGTGAACCTTGAGATATTTGTTTTAGATTTATTATATATTGTAATTAGTATTTTATTTATATATTAAATATATTTCTTTTAAAAATATAATAATTTGAAGTTATTTATTTTATAGTTATTAATATGTGTGTATATATATATTTGTTTGAAAAATACGATATTTTCAGAGTTTCTATTTTTAATTTATATAGTCAGTATATGGTTCATAAATATTGATTATAAAAAAAAATAAGTTTTAAAAATTTCATTCTATTTTTTTGAAGTAAAGAATGGAAAATTCAATACTACAATAAAATAGATGTCAAATTTAATATCATAAGTATCTTATGACGATCAATTAAATGCCAATTTTAAAGTCAACTTTAATAATTAACAATGGAGATTATAATTGTCCTCCACACCTACTATCATTATAGAACACCTATGAACATAATTATTTGAGTAAATAAATGTCACTCAGAGTTTATATAATTACTATTGCTCCGTCAAGGAAAGTATGCTATGAAGGTGAGCAAACAAATGAGGAACGAACATAATTATTTGAATAAATAAATGTCACTCATGTTCAATATAATTATTATTGCAGCTAGGTCAAGGAAAGTATGCTATGAAGGTGAGCAAACATATGAGGGAGTGTGCCACACAAGGCCTAAATTTGATAGTCGGCCTCCCTATCATTATTTTTTAGGATGGTTATTTATTTAATAATGGCTTTTATATACTAATGTAATTTATAATAGAAGAAGAGAACTTTAGAGAATATATATTTACTATAATTCTTTATAGTTTTTAAATTAAAAAAATATTTATATTTAATATAATTTGTTTAAAAAATTGTTTATATTTTATGACTAAAAAACTTAAATACAATTATAGGGCCACTCCCCTATGGTGAGTTATTAGGTTGATTGTGAAGACTATATAACCAACATATTAGATATATTGAAAATAAAATGTATCGTGTCTGATATTACCCTTAATTTTTGTGCATATTATAAAATTCAATGAATAAAAATAAATTTTTAATGGTTGTAAATCACCTACTAATGTCTTTAAATTTATTCTATGCACTCTTTGCATCTATCGAAAGTAGAAACTATATTATAAAAAAGAATTATAAAAATTCAATAAATAAAAATAAAATTTGAATGTGTTAATCGATCATTAGTGTCCTCACATTCACTCTATGTATACTACATTTATCGAAAATAAAATATCTCTATATATATAATTCAATAAATAAAAATAAAATTTGACTGGTTGTAAATCGGCCACTAATGTCCTGACGCTCATTATATGCCCCAATATTGAATCTATCGATGGAAGAATATACAAGATTCAATGAATAAAAAGAAAATTTGAGTGCATGTAAAGAATCTTCTAACCTGACTTCTTGGTGTGCGGTATGGAGGCTTTACTCGACTCAAAGTTCTCGACAGCCACTTTTGATTATTTTGGCGTCTTCTAATAGAGTTGAAAACGTGCTCGGAGGTCTTTGAAATTCGAACAATGAATGGCCGATATTCAAGCAATTTCATCTCCTTTATATTCGCCAAGGCGGACTAAATTTGATGGTCTCATGCGCGTATTTACGCTTTTCTAAATAAAATACAATCAATTTTTTAATTAAGGAGATTATTAGATGTTAGGTAAATTTTATCATAAAATGTAAAAAGGTTATATAATAATAATATTTATTATTATTATAATAATTTAAATTGATATTTGATGAATAATGTTAAATAAAAAATTATTAAAAAATAAAAAATTATAATAATAAGGTTGATTATTAAATTTAAAAATTGTTCGCCATCATTTCTATTTCAAAATATATATTCTACAATTTTACCATTAAATGAGAGATATTGAATTTCATATTCATAATAAATTTCTTGCTGAAATATATAATTAAAAGCAAAAACAATGATCTTATTGTTTCTTATGTAAAGCATTCTCTATGTTTTACATGTTTTTTCATTTACACAACACAAAAGTAATTAGTATTTCAAATAGAGAGGTATTTAACATTGTCTTGGGTTTACATCTAGGGTTATTTGGACCTTAAGAAGTTATGTTATGAAAAAAAGTTTTAATAATATCAACATGTCATTTCCATTATCCATAGAATGCTATATAAATTAATCATTTTAAACAATTATAAAGTGACGTTTTTTTACTACCCACTAATTTCCATTGTTTTCCTTGTGGTTTTGTATGGCTATTTTTGTTTGCTTTCTGGATTTAAAGTATGTGGGTTTGTAGTAACACAAAATTTATATACTAGTAATTGTACAAAAAAGTGCAATGGAAACATGGATAGACAAAAATAAATATCTATAAAATGGTGGTAAAAAAAAGGAATTGAAATACATGCAATAATTCTAAAAAGATGTTTAATATCGAAGACTTTTAAATTGATTGATTTTTTCATACAATTAAGAGATGTCAAGAGATAAAACAAAGAAAGACAATTAATGTAAAATCTGTATGATTAATTAAGAGGGGAATTTGATAAGGAATATAGCTTTTACTCTTTTTTTTCCTGACATGGATGTATTTTCCATCTTGCATTCTTGCATATACATCAAAAGAGAAATGAGAATAAATTTGAATGTCTTGTAAGGACTCAACTCTTGATAATGCAATAAAATTTAGGTGATTGCGTAAATTATTACTGATGTCAATTTTTATATTTTGAAATGTTAGTTCCTATGATTTATGTATTGTCAAAGCATAAACTATTTTCATGAGAATTTATTTAAAGTTAAATCATTTTATGGGAGGGATTGACACATTTTAAGTAATTTTTTGGATTCCATATTAAACATGTGTGTGTGTGTGTGTGTGTGTGCGCGCGCGCGCGCACGCACACAACTTCAAACATTGGTAGTTCATGTGGTTTGATGCTATTTATGTGAACTATAGAACAAATTTATCTAAAATTACAATCAACCAAGCTAGACTCAACCCTCAAATTGGATGTAAGAATATTTTAATGTCATTTTGATCAAATAAGTTTTATATCTAATTGACTATCTTGGATCTTTAAAATTAGTTTTCTTGGTAAAATATATATTTCTCTATGCAATCAACATATTTAATGATTTCAACATTTCTTAGTATGTGTTCATGCCAAAGTATTTGTTGCGTATACGTGAGTTGATAAATTAAGTGAGACTTGTTTTTAGAAGACAAATAGATATGATTTTGTCAGATTAATAAATTCTAGTCTTCAAATTTTTGTTTAGCATTTCACACATTCAATAGTAGATTTTGAAATTTTATTAATATCTTCGTCCTCTAGGAGTGCTCACAAACATAATAAAATAATCACGTAGTTAATGTAGTAACAACATCCTAAACCCTCTCCTAGTTAAATATAACTTTTCTAGTTGGTGTATTTCATTGTAACTAACTAATAAAGAGATATTTAAGATAATTGTTTTAAAAAAAAGTTCTAAAAAATATTGATTTTGAGATGTTTATTTTTGATTCATTATATATTATATTGAGTAATTATTTTATAAATTTTTGTGTAAATATTTTTTATTAATTGTTGAAAAATATTTGTTTATAAATATATTATTTTATATAATTTGAAAAGAAATTATTTACTTTATTAATTTACTTTTTTAATTGAATTTTTTTTTAATATAATAATTAAATAAATATCAAAATTAAAAATTAAAAATTAAATATAATATATAAAATCTTCCTTAATAAATAACAATTAACATTATAATACTTTTCCACCTCTCCCACTATTATAAAACAATAAAGTCTATGTATATGATTAAATAGATGCCACTTGTTCAATATAATATTACTAGAGTTAGGTCAAAACGGGACGATGGAAATATAAAACAGACATCTTGGATCTATCGAAGGTAGATTCCATCGTCCACTCAGTCTTTTAAAAAAAAAAAAACCTTCGAGTGGTTGTAAACAGGCGACTCTATGCACGATCCGTCTCCATTCTCACTCACTCTCTTTTAATTTTCTAATTTGACTATCTCGGTTTGTGGTATGGAGGTTTTATTTGACTCAAAGTTGTCGAAAGCCAATATTTTGTTATGATTAAACATAGTATATGGGAGAATTAAAAACGTGTTTGGAAGTATTTGAAGATTCCATTTCATTTCTATCTCTTACGTAAGGAATTACGTACGTCAGTCGTTCCCTTTCCATGCAAAACCATTTCGAATAATTTTCGTTGCCTTAAATAATTTTCACTGATTTCCGAAAAAGGAATAGGGATTCCAAAGCAATTTCATTTTGTCTTATGTTCGACAGCGACTAAATTTAATACCCAGTCATAACATATATTTTTGCACGAAGATGAGTTGTTCTTAACTCTAGCTTCTTTTAAGTCTCTCACTTTTGTATATCCATCTGCATCAGCTACTTATGTCTTCTTCTTTTTTGAGACTTATTTTCTCCTTTATCTTTCTTCACATCAGCGATGTTTGAGTCTATCTTTATATCCTTACAATCTTTCTCTTTCATTTTTCCTGATTCTTCTACTTTGATGTTGTCATATAGGTTAGCAGATATAATACTTGTGGAATATTTTCCTTTTTCATAACCAAGGCCTGATCTTCATTTTGAAGGTTTTTGAGATTTGATCAATTCATTAAGAATTTATTATCCTACTATCAACTTCAAACTTTTGTCTAGTTATCTCTTAGCTTTCACAAGATCTTTTCTAAAAGCCACCATCTCAACTTCTAACTTCACTAGATTGTAGTTCATGTTTGACTACATCTTCTATTATTTTAGACTCTTCAACTTGTATCTTTAGGTTAACCACGATCATATCATAACTTTAAAGACTTTTGACCATTTTCTCAATTTACTTTTATCCAAGATTCTTCTATTTTGATCTCTATTTTCTTAGCTTGTCAATTTCCTATAAATCACACATGAGTTCACACTCTAGATTCACTTATCCTTCTTATTGATATAAGTCTTCAAGTTCTTCTTGATCTAAAAAACTTTATCCTATTATCATGAATACTAATTCCTTTTCCTCAACCAAAAAATCAAAATCATGATCATCATTAGAACTATCACTATCATCCATTGAATCACTGTCATCTATTGTGTATAGACCTTTATTATTTTTAAAGAAGTTCTTCTTGGAATTTTGAGGTTTGACCTTTTTACTATTATCTTCTTCCTTAGAGTTATCCTTCTTATTATAAGCACATTTGGTATCAAAATTTCTTACTTTACCATAATTAAAACATTTAAAGGGTAACTTACCTCTATACTTTCCATAACCTCTCTTTAATCTTCTAATAAAGATGGCTTCTTCTTCATCAATCTCCTCTGATCTAGATGTAGGTGGTTTTGCCTTTAGTGGTTTAGATGTTTTAAATGTAGCTTCTCTCTTGAAACTAGTTATCTCTCTTATTCTCATCTCATAGGATGTGAAGGTTCTATGAAACTCTTCAACAGTGATTTTATGTAGATCTCTTGCTTCCACTATATATATATATATATACATACATACATATATATATATATATATATATATATATATATATATATATATATATATATATATATATATATATATATATATATATATATATATATATATAGTCATACCTTGATGGTAGAGATCTTAGGATCTTGTTAATGATGATTGGATCTTTCATCTCTTCTCCAAATCCTCTGATTACATTAACTATTTCATCTACTCCAAGGAAGTAGTCTGTAATTTTCTCTTTTTCATTCATTTTAAGGTTTTAAAACTTGCCTCTGAACATTTATAGATTGGTTTGCTTTACCTTGTCATCACATTCATATATGATTTTCAAAATTTTATACCTATCTTATGGATTTTCACAAATCATCATTTTGACAAACTCTGAATTAGATAATCCACAAAGGATACCATTCTTTGCTTTAGCATTTCTCTCATATGCATTCTTAGTAGCTTGATCAATAGGATTTGTATCAAGAGTTGTATACCCATTTACCATAGACATTCATACATCAAACCCTAATGAGGATAAATATGTTTCCATTCTTATGCTCTAAAATGCATAATTTGATCCATTAAAGAGAGATGCCTTATTTAATGAAGAGCCTTCTTGACTAGCCATTTGTGTTCACCATCCAAGATCTACCTGAGCTAATTAAGCTTTTTTCAAGTAACTAGTGCTCTGATACCAATTATTGGAAGACAACTATATAATAAGGGGTTGAATAAGTATATCGATTGACTTAGTCATTTTCCAAACCTTTTAATGCAGATTGAAACTATATACATAGATCACAAACACATAAATAGATAACACTAGATATTTCATGGAAACCCTAATATGGGAAAAATTACCATGAGAAGAGCTTCTATAATCTATTATTATAATTTATCCTCACAATAAATAAACTCATTAGTTAGAATGTTCAAGGTCAGCAACCCTAAGGAGATACTAATCCCTTGATTTAAAATCACCCACTCTAAGGAAACACCAATTCCCTAACTGAGCACCAACTCAGCTTGTCTGATGGCACCTACCAATCAGAGGTATATGGAGCTACAACTCCAACTTAAAAAATAGATTTATAAATTAATCCAGCTCTTACTATTTTTTAGACATCTAATTTATAACTTCTCATTCTCTGCACATTATCTTTATGTGCCTTTCTTCCTCTCTACCCCTCTCTATTTGTGTATGTATATGTATCTATTTGACACACGTCGTCTCTCCCTCACTCTACTCCTCTTTGTGTCTACATTTTATGCTTGACACAATTTAAATTATTCCATAAGCTTCTACTTGTATCTTAGATGTCATATATATAGTCAATTGATTTAAGGTTTTGTATCTTCTTTGTTTTCACACTAATTTCCTAACACATCATGCTCTATTTTGGGCTCAGTTTATTATTACTTAAATTTAATGTTTCTTGTTTCTTGAACTGATGCTTCACCATCATCATTCTTAGTATTTTACTATATATAACATATAATGAGATCTAGTTTTGATGCACATGCATTATTTCATAGATTTGATCGATTAAAATGATTAAACTCTAGTTTGTGTGGTGATTTATGGCTTACCTATATGTTCCCACATGTTCTTATGCTTGACTATTAAGATGATCATAACTTAAAATATTGACCTTTGATCTTAACATTAGCACCATGATCTGATGTTCCAAATTCAATTTTTTCATCTTTCAAATGCATCTGTTGGATCAATGTCTGACAAGATTACGCACTCCATTGGATCCATGTATACTTCCACACTTTAACTCTTCATGTTTAAAATGCATCTGTTAGATATTTTGGTGCAAGCTCCCACATGTTGTTAGATCTTGAAACTAGGACAATCTTTACTTCTTTTTTGATGTTAAACATTGAGATTATTACCCCATCTCACTACTTCCTAAGTATTTAGAATGCTTATGATCCATCGATATTATTTGAATTTCTCAGTATTTAACTTTCCATTGTGTCAATAAACCTCAAAATATTTATCCCATTGAGTCCACTCACTTAATTATATCTCCTTTGCATGATCACCTGTTCACTGTTAGATATTTTGACATGCTAAATCTTTATCTCCACTTATCTCTCGATAATTTGACACTTGACATTAGCATGTGCCTTCTACACATTATTTTTAGTTCCCTCTAATGATACACTTTGCATCCTCACATTGATCTTTATCTTCTTGACTTTAAACCACACCATAGATTTACTATTCAAGCTTTGTGATTGTGACACTTATCACTAGCATGTTTACATGGAGGAGACTTTGACATATTGACATTGATATACATCATTATATCTTCAATGCATGATTAAGCGTTAGCTATTGATCAAGATAGGAAAAATATTAAGTGTATGACCTAGGAAATATAAATTCTTGATCACTGTTTTGAGTTGGTAATTGCTAGGTTGAAGGGGGAAGTTTTACAACAATGATAAGGGCTTAAGATATAACTTAAGCTATTGGGTCCCAGCTATATCTAGTTAATATCCAAATAGAACATTCCTATTGATGCCATGACTTAAACCCTTAGGGTTTTAACAAAGAAACCCTATACTATCTGAGAGTAAAGATAATTCAATTTTGGGCTCATAACTCTTGATCTGAAACTATGAACCATATATCTAAGATGCTCATGAAAAACCCATAACAAATCCTCTATCTATTTCCTTCGTAAATATCCATAAATGGTCTTTGTAATAACATGGCACCTTTGCAGGACCTTGTACAAATTTGAATAAGTATGGGGATTATTTCAATATGCATATAAAGGCTAACTTTTCACCTTCATAACTCTTAATGCAGTTAGTCGTTTAAGCTATAATCTAGCAAATAAGATCCTCTTACATAGGGGACTCTATCCATATATTCATCTATTCTTTATGTCTTCATATGTGTAAGATATGACATCATCAAAATACCTACTAAACGTTTTCTTCCCATTTACAAATTTTATTACCTATAGGAAAACACTGTCAAAATCCCTGGGAGCCCAACTTTGCTCATGCATATGTTTTATTGCATGACATGAGATTTATAAAATATAAATTAGGCACAGAATGAACAAACCCATATAATCATTTTTGCCTAACACCTCCATCTATGCAAATATTGACCTCATCAATATTCTTACTTGGATTTGCATGAACCCTTTTGTAAATTTGGTTTAAGTATAGAAACTTAGCAAATTTTGTCTGAGTAGCCAACCTTGCATTCCCATATATTCTTCCACACTTCAATACATGACTTCTAATTTGGCACATAATAACTAGGGACTAATGTGATGAATCCCATATGACCAACTCCCCCAGATTCATCCACATGTTGTAATGGTGAAATTAATAAACTACCTTCTCAAATTTTCCTATCATAGACCTAATATGTCTAAATGATCAATATTAAGAATTGGATGAATTCCACTCATGCACACAATCACTCCAATATTCCTTGACCTATAATAAGATTCATTGTATATTTTGAAATCACCATACTTAGTCCTGAGCATCAATGACACTAATAATCTCTATTTTGACATCAATGACATGTTTTTAATGTCCCTTTTGACATCAATGACAATCAAATTGCCACCAAAGGGTATCTTAGTAGTGTATAAGATGTATAAAATGGTAAATTATAATTCAAGAAATAACTTCAAGCATTGATTTTAGACCAACCACTCAGTTTAGTGTAGGTAAATTAACCATCTCTAGAATTCAGTATGCTTTTTATGACTTTGTCTCAGGATGAGAAAACCTTTATCACTGCTAAAGTGTTGTTAGTAGATGTTGAAGTGTAAACCATAGTGTGTAGAAGTGAAAATTGTGTTATGTATAGTATTTTATGTAATGTACAACATTTTTTTATGTATTTATGTATTGTTTCATATCAAAATCTTTTATGAAGATGAAACAACTGCTTTAGGAAAGATCTGAAAGGCTGTAAATGTGATGTGTTAGATCCATATTGAAGTTATATAAATATTGTAAAGTTGCAAAGGAAAATATTTATGATTTATGAGATAGCATAGATCATTAAATGGTTACGCTTAAAATTTTAACTCTATTGTTTACGCATGATTTTTTCTCTTTTCTATTTGAATCTATGTAGTAAAATATAAAAGAATACTATAATGTTTTGATGGGTGTTTATAGAAACTCATTAAATAATTCCCCTATCATGAATGTCAATTTGATTGTGTAATATTACTCAATATATAATATAATGGATGATTTAAAAAAAAGAAAAAAACATCATCCCCCATCATGACTCAAGATATGATATGTTTTAAGTGGTATGACAACCATTTTCCATTTAACTGTAAACTATGCTGATGTGAATGTGCATGAACTGATTTCATGCCTCATGAATTTGAATGTGTGTATCTGTTTATAAACCAACATCATGCCCAAAAATTTGATAATTTTATATATAATTATATTAATTTATATGATGATATTCAAAACATATATTTCAAATGTATATGTGAAAATAAACTTGTAACTCATGTTCCTAAAACTATGTATATATTACAGTGCATATGCACCCAAGTGTTTGAAAATCTATGGTCATGTGTCTATAAAGTGAGGACATATGCATGAAATATTCCACCATAATATTTATAAATGTTCCATTATATTTCATGAAATTTAATCATGTGATACAATATCCATTCTAAATCTATTAAATCTATACTCTAATATGATTTTCTACTCAAGGAAGTTTGTGTCTCAATGACAAACCCAATATAGTGTCCCATTTTTAGGATAAGGTATTTCTCTTTTAAGTAACTCATCTCAAAATAAAATCAGATTATATAATTTCACGTATAAATAAAACATCATGTACTATCATGTGGAAAATATTTCATCATATTAATTATGTATCGATCAAGGCATACATGTAACATATTTAGTACAGGGTATATAAGTTTCATGTATAAATAAGGGTATTAGTGAAACACAAGTAATAAGTATGTTTGATTAATATTATGCATTATAAGTGAATCATGGCTCCACTTGATGTCATCAATATCAACATGTGAATGTGTTAGTGTTAGACTTAAGGATAAGACCTATATACAAGGGACATAAATATGTCACAATAAAAATATCCAAGGACTGCACATGAGGGAACATAGAGATGTCATCGAACAAGGAAACTATGTTAAAAATAAGGCCAAAGGTGCATAGACAATAAATAGGCAAAATGTAGTCTATCATGCCAAATATTATAAACATCAATGCATCATATAACAAAGGAAATAGTCTACACCATTAATATATATCAATATCACATCATGGTGTAATATTATATCTATGTATCACTATGTAATATATGAGTAAATAAAATGGAATGTGTAATAAATATCGGTATCTCAACATGATATAAATTTCATGGATATTTATAAATTATAATAAGGAAACATGTGGAATAAGATGCACTAGTATTGGCATGGCTACTGGCTAGAGTAAATTCCAAACTCTCTCTCTCTCTCTCTCTCTCTCTCTCTCTCTCTCTCTCTCACACGCGCGCGCACGCGCGCACACACACGCACACACACACACACACGTACGCGCGCGCGCGCACACACACACACACACACACACACACACACACACACACACACACAGACACACACACAGACACACACACTCAAATAATATGGTACCTACCAAATAGTGTAATATAGTAATCATTCCATGTTGTGTTTCTAATTTAAATTTTTTTAAATATTTAAATGCATTTATATTTTATGATCATCATTTTTTATTTCTTATATTTTTTTAATGCTTAAATACCAATAATGAAGGTCAACTAGTAAAGCTTTGAAACCTAAATAATGTGAGGAATCTTGACATTTGAAACATTTGTCAATGCATAATGTGTATCGACTATGATATAATGGCTATTTGGATAAACTAAATTAAAGTAATATGCCCGTACTATATATGTGAATCAAAATAATGTCGCTTAAGTGTGATCATGGAGATAAAGATCATCATGCCTCCACTAGGAAAGAACCATTATATTTTCAATTAATATGTGGATATAGTTTTATGTGATCATGTAATCTCAATGGAGTCTACAAAATACGTATAAATACACAATATGTAAAAGTGAAAAAGTTTAATGATGCAAAGAATGTATAGTATAATGACTATAGGACAAGTTTGGCCAATGTCTGAATCAAGGGATCAATCAAGGGGTAGGGGCCAATTTAGAAATGATAAGTGGGATAAAATAATTATCAAGACCAAACTATATGTGTAATATATGAGGATAATCAAGGATGATCCAATAAATAAACATGAGATATCTATGTATAATGATGTGTCACAACCCACTAAAAGAGATCATGTTGAAGTATTTTATTTGGTTACAATAATAATGTATTTTTAAAATGGTATCATCAACCATCAATCTCTTATGAAATTATATGTATATCATGATTTAAATTTGAATTTGATTCTATATCTCTAAGCCAAATATCTAATGTGTGATATTTTTTGTTATTATCATGCGTAAGTTTCTAATATGTATGTTGAATATTCATAGAAATCATGATAGGTTATAAATTACTATTACAAATCCATTGTGATTTTGATTCTTTTGAAGGTGTGTCAATATAAATATTTTTCTCATTAATCAAGTCTTGTATTTTTTGTCTCAATTTGAATAATATGTCTATTGAATGTTCCATAATATGATAATACTCACAATATGAATTTCCATCATAATTTTATAGTGGGGGATTGTTTGGATTGAGATATTTTGAAGGAATGTGTGTGATAGGATTGTGATTGATTAAATTCCTCAATATTATGTGAGGTAGGGATGGTAAATTTTAAAATTACCATTTAGTTGACCTAACACTCTAAGTTTAGTAATAGGTTGTGATTCTACTTGGATATTACATTTGTTTCTATGTTAGGTTCAATTTTACTTTTTATAGATTTAATTTTAATTATAATAATGATGATGGAGGTTTTATGCATGGCGATTGAAAATTATATGTAAGTGGTTAATCATGATGAGACACTTCTTGTTGCCAGTTATGTGATATTGTTAACATTTTTATGTGAATGTTATGTCTTAGATGGATTATCTTTGTCTATGTGAGTTATATTTATATCGATAGGGTTCTCCATGTTCTCTTATTGCATCTTTTATTATCACATAAGTATTTAATATTAAGTGATATTTTGACACAATGAGCATTTCTCTCTTTTTTTTACACGATTTCATTTTCATACTATCCAGTGAGAGATTAAAAAAAATAACATTTTGATTCAATTTATATTATTCTAGTGTTAATAACCTTGGATATTAATTACAGAACATGTTTGAAAAATGTCTTGATGAAAAAAAAATCAATTGAAATAATAAATATGGAAGCTTAAGCCTTGTACCACTCAAAATATAAGCAAGGGTTAATTGAAGATGAGATTGACTTAACACAAAGGAATAAATAATAAACAAGTATTTGTAAAGGGTAGAGTGAATTCAATTTTTATAATGTACTTGTTAGGGGGAACTAAGTCATTTAAATATAATAATGACCCATTACAAATAAAGATGGTACATGACTGGTTCAATTGAAAAAAAATAGTCACTAAAATAAGGTAGAGATGATGGACAACAGAGAATCCCTATGAGAGTAGAGATAATTTTAGGAAATGGATGTGATTCACAAATAATGTAGATAGACGTGCACAAATTTTGGATATCTCATGTAAAATTTTGCTTGAATTTGATTCTTACAAATAACATTGTTATTAAGATAAGATTTGATTTTAATGCAACATTAGAGAATTAATTGAAAAACTAGGGTGGAATAGGTGATTCCTTGCTCTCTTAAAGCTTGTAAGTGTTATAAATATTAGTAAAATTTTAAGAGGGACCTAAAACAATGTTTTTCTGGTTGGTTAAATTTCTATGGAGAAAACACAATAGTTATTCCACAATGGGGCATGGGTCAACCAATTGGTGGTACTATAAATAAAACATATAGAAGTGGATCACAAACACAACAACTTAATATTTAGTAAAAAACATATTTAGATATTTTGATTAATATTTTTGAATCCAAAGTGGTATAATATGTTATATATCACTCTCATAAATGTAAGATATGATGGTACACAAAGCTAGTGGCTATGTTGAAGAACAAGTCAAGCTAATTTTCCATGATGTTAGATCTCACGTGGATTTTTTTATAATAAAATTGATCCAACTCAAAATATATTGGATTTAAACCAACTCAAGAGTATGTTATTGATAAAAATTTCATATTCCTAAATCAAAGATGTAATATTCGGTACACAAAGGAGTGGGTTATATCATTACCAATATAAAAATTATGTGTAGAATTGACAATTTTAGCTAACGAGATGTTATATGATGTATAAACATTTTTCTTCATAAAAAAACTATTACATCAACCAAAATTATGGCCTTGGGTTCTTGTATGAACTTGTGCTCATGAGTTTATGTTTGTGTAACTTGTCAACATTAATGATAATGTTTCTTACCTAAATTAAGATAAAAAATAATATAGAAAACATCATCAAGAGTCAAACATGGTTGAAAAGTGGTACAATGATAGATTTAATCATCTCTTATGGGTCCAATGACCCCTTTTTTTCATGATGATGAAACCATTAAATAATGTAGGTAGTATTTTCAAAACTACCCATATGTATTACTTGACAATTATGTAATTTCAAAGATTTAGAACATGATGTCGGGTTAATTTTCCAATACAGGTAGAGCTAAAATATGTTTAGAGGATGTTGTTATTATTTATAAAATATTGTAAAATTTTCAATGAGAAATTGGTGTTAGTAAGGAGGATTAAATAAATTTAAAAATCTAGGGTTCAAATTCTTATAGGGTAAAGTTTAGAGAGAACTAGTTTGGTACACACACACACACACACACACACACACACACACACACACACACACACACAGATAGAGAGAGAGAGAGAGAGAGAGAGAGAGAGAGAGAGAGAGAGAGAGAGAGAGAGAGAGAGAGAGAGAGAGAGAGAGAGAGAGAGAGAGAGAGTAAAATAATGATTTAGATACATTAAAGAAAGAAAAATATGATCTATTATCCATAGTTAGTAGGGGAAGTGTGTGTGTGTATTTGTCTTTATAATAATGTAGGATTATTCAATAAATGTAGATTTTATTATTCATTTATAAATTCTTGTGATTTTATGTATCCAAAACAGAGTGCATGTAAAACCCGCTAAAGAGTATGGAAGTAATTCAATTATCTCAATAATTTTTTGTCAACATCAGTTGCTATCATAGAAATATTTACCTTGTGTTGTGTGTGAGAATATTTTGTTGATTTAATTGTGGGTTGTGAAAGAGAAGCATGGATTTTTATCTTGACGATACGGTACATAGAGGAATACCTCTTAGAGCTAGAAGTGTAACTCGAGTTAAAATTTTTGTAGAGATGTTGAAATAAATTGAAGTGAGGTTATATGCAATTAGGGGAACACAAATAAGAAGAACCAAAGTTATTTGTGTGATCATGGATGAGGAAGGATTAACACAAGAGTTTAAAGTGGAAGAGCGAGTCAATGATCTAGAATACATATTAATGAAATATTATACAAAGATGGAAATTAAACCAAAGATGGAAAACCCTTGTTATAGAGGAAAAGGATGCATAAAAAATTGGCCAACCTTCCGAAGGCCATAACTTTTGACCTGTAACTCCATTTGAGCTCTTCCATGAATAAAAATTATCATATCAAAAACTTTGATTCTACCCTCAGCGTTTCTATCTTCTTAGATTTTATTTTGATATTTTTTTGAGGCCAAACATGATCATCTAAGGATTCAAAATTAATGTTTAATGATTTTTTCAAGAATTTTTTATTTTTAGAAATTGTATATTTTTATAATCTAAATTCTGAGTTGAGGCTTATTTAAGCATGGTTTGAGTTTGTAATTATTTAAAGAAATCAATATGAATCAATTCTGAGTATTTTTTCAAGATCTTTCACTATTAATAATTTTTTTGTTATTGATAGTTTTCAGTTTCATTAGAATCCCAATCCATTAGGGGCTTATTAAGTGGGTCTTTGAGATGGAAATATGTTTTGATTATGAGTCAATGGAAGACCTAAATAGAGTAAAGTTTTACTATGCCAAGTTCAACTGGCATGCATCCTTGAGGTGGGATCATGTCCAATTAGAAAGGAAAAGATAAAATTAAAACATTGGACACAATGATCAAATATTTGAAAATTAAAATCTACCTTTTGATTATGTACTTGTTGTGCTATTGCTTAGGTCGGAAGAACTTATGCCTCTAACCCTGAAATGTAATACCCATTATGGTTGGATAGAGTTAGATCTATAATTGAGGTAGCCCTCTTTTTGGGAATAGTCCCATTTAATGATGAACCACCACCACCTATGTGTATTTATGTTTCTTTTGTTTAATATATTATAGTACTAGTTATATGTTTTGAGATTCATATTATATCGTTATGATTTTTTTATCTATCATTTATTTTAGGTCATGAGTACAAACCAACCACCTTGTTATAATAAGTTATGTTGTACTTTTATCTCCATATATTTTTATTTATAATTATATTAATATATTTAAAATAAAAAAAAATAAGTCATTAAAATTTATCTAATTAATTTAACAGATATTTAAATTCAAAATAAAATCATGAAACTTGATTTAATTATTTTGATTTAAAAAATCATAAACCTATTTCTAATTGAATATATCAATGCGTGGAACATGTATGTCTACTATTATAGAATTAGAATGTTAAAGAGAAATTAGTTTAGTCTAACATTTCACTGTAACTAAAAGAGCTTTATCTTATACTTATTTACAAATAGGCATAGAAGTTCAAAGTAATCGTTCAGTCAATGCAGAAATTGTTGATGGTTAGTCCAATGTAAAAATTAAAAAAAATTGTAAATTAGTATTTTTAAAATGAAATGGTAATTTTTATTTAAAAATTTAACAATAATTTATATTATTTTTATATTAAATAAAAGGTATTATAAATTTAACATTTTTTTTCAAATGTTTTATGGTTTTCAATGCTTACAGCTCATAGAAAAATTTAATATGTAATTTATAATTTGGAGAAAAAAAAAAGCAAGAAGCTAAATACCGTCAATTTTCAAGCAAGATTACCAAGCATATTCATTTTTTTCTCTAGATTACGGATTGTGGGTTCTTACTTTTTATAGTTGAAATTTTATTCTTGAAATTCACAATCTTATTTGAAGAAACCGGATGTTTAAGTGTAAGATCAATTTGATAAAATATATTGAATATTAATGGAGGTGGTAAGTGAGGACTTTCTTAAAGCATTTTCCTATTAATTACAAGTCACCCAATACCCTTTCAACAGTTTTAAATCCATAGCAAGATTCCAAAACTAATTTCTTTTATGATATATTAAACATCAACGGAGGTAGTAAATGAAAACTTTCTTAAGATATTTTGAAAAGTGATAATGCAGTTTTAAATCGATAGGTATATTCGAAAAATAATTTTTTTTATTATATATTAAACATCAATGGAGGTAGTGAAAACTTTCTTAAGGCATCTTCCTCTTAAGGAAAAGTCACTCGGTACCCACCTAACGGTAAAGTTTTTGAAAAGTGATAAAACAGGTTTAGGTCGATAAGAAGATTCAAAAATTATGTTTTTTTATTATTTAATAACCACACGTCTGTCGGGGTAGCAGGTGCAAAACATTCTGAGAATCTAACTTTGAAAAGAATTCAGATTTAAATATCTTTAGATTATCTTAGATTTTAAGAATTTTGGCAACATGGTTAAACCTATAATAAATTATTAGATTATCTTAGATTAAGCAGCCAGTGATTGGTAATATGAAAAAATGCTAAATTTTCCCCGTACAATCAATCTCTGTTAAATATGTTCCCGAGTTAACGTAGATTATCTGCGACAAGAATATTTGAAATTTCTGTCAATTCTGTCAGTTTTCCATGAAATTTTAGGACGGAGCCGTTGTCTATTCAATCGTGTTTTTATTTAGATTATTACCATAAGATAAATCCACAACGAATTCCAGATTTCAATCCAATAAATAATTACAATATATCGTGCAGGCCTTTATACAATTATAAAATTTCTTCCGTTTCGAATTTTAACATATTTTACAGCAAGACAAAGAGCTTGTCACTAAATTGAAACCCACGGCGCTGTTAACCTATTTTATCATCAAAAGGAAAAGGAAAATGAAACCTTCGTTTTGAGAAAAACCATCTCATTGCCTATAGACCGAATATTAGATAATTCAAAATATTCTGCAAGTCGTGCCAATCATCTGAAATGACCGCTTTATTAACCTTGACATACACCTTAGGCATTCATGTGATCACATTGTTCTTTGTACCTCAATGTTATATCTTTCTAAACATGTCATTCTCTATGCTACATGGTTACATTTACATATTATACAGTTGTCTTATCCTTTTGAGGTGAGGTAGCTAATGGTTTATATTATTCACTAACCTTAAAGGGGTGGTATATTAGTAAGGACATGTCATAGATACATCTTTTTCACATTTGGTTGAATTTAAATATTCAATGGGGGCATACTTTAGAAGCATGTTATCGACACATTCACCATTATAGATTTAGTGGATGTATGTTTTGGAAGCATGTTCTCTATACTTATTTAGTATTTGGTATTTATATCAGTTTTAAGATTCAGTGGGCTAATGATCTAGAAGTATGTTATACACATTTATTTAGTCCTCCACATTGGTAGTTATTCAAGTTTTTATATTTCTCCACATCTAGTGGGGGAATGATTTAGAATCATGTTTTGACACTTATATAGTTTCCAAATTGGCCAAAGCACACACACACACACACAGATATATTTTAGATTCACATTTGGGGTATATTTATATAAGTTGGTACCATTATTATACATATTGTTAATATGAGACATATCTAAGATGCATATGCTATATAAAATATGTATAATATCAAAAAATCTAAATCATTTTCATATTTCAAAACACTCTCAAGTATTATTTATATGTTTCCAATTATACACCTCATGCATTCAACATTGCACACATGAGAAAAATGACAAATATGGATGATAAACCTGGTGATATGTCTTTATAGCTAGGGAAAGGTTTAGAATATAGATGGATTGAACATAGATAATGATTAAAAAACACCACCAAAGTGTATGGTTAGCTCCTTGCTACTTTTGGCTTTATTTGAACCAAGGTGAGAGGACCTAAGTGGTAGTTTTGTCACATGGATGAATACTACAATTCAATCTCCATGGGAATTATTGACACAAAATTCAAATCCAATTAGGGCATAACCAAAATTATTTTCTCTGCCTCGAAAGGGTTATCACATGGACTAAACAAATGTACTAGGGCAGACACAAGCTACTGAAGAGAGTTGTGGATGTTCTTGCAACCTTTATTTAAATAAATTTTTAACAGCATAAGGGCCAAATGGGAGATTGTAATGCTAGGATTTAAAACACAAAATAGAGATACATTTAAAGTATGCAATATTCATGCACCTATAAAAAAATAACACTTATAATATACAAGTATATTATTTTCAAGGTAAAACATGCTAGGAAAGGTTAGAATAGTTATAAAAGAGCGGTGTGGTCTTGTGGTTTTTCAAACTGCAAGAATTCTTTCAACATGCATGACATCCTTCATTTACAAAGGTGTAGAAGACTGAAATACAATTTATGGGAACTACTAGGAGTGATTTGCATCCATTGGTGCCAATATAATTTAAATATCAAAATGATTATTGAAACCTTAAAGAATACACTACAACTAGAATTTCAAATGCTTTTTCATGTCAAATACACAAACCCTAGGTACCCTTAAGAGGTTATCAACATGTTTCCAAATCACAATGCAGAAAGGGGTTTATAATCTAGATCTATGCCCAAGATGACAAACATGCTATCCACACATTCACATTTATAGATTAAGTGGGTGTATGATTTAAAAGCATGTTCTCCATACTTATTCAACATTTGGTACATATATCAGTTTTTAAATTCAATGGGTGTTGAAGTATGGTGTGTAAATAATATTAATTTATAATGTTATTATTATTAGTTACAATAATACATTAATATGTTTGTAATATGTTAGTTTGTTTCATGGATATATTATTCATAGTTAACAATATATCTCATAGTAATATAGTTAGATATTTGAGAGATTGTAGGGATAATAGTATCCCCATTTATAGGCTATCACTTACCTATTTATTTGGTCTACCTATGAAGCTATGTAATAGGAAGTTGAAGAAGATAATAATAAAATATTAATATTCTATATTTTTTGTCTGAGTGTATTCTTTTTTTTATTATAAACCAAAGTCAATATCTGGTATTAGAGTGGTGTCTAATCATTTGCAATTGTTGTCTGATAAGACTTGTAGGGGCAACTCCTTATTTATATATTTCCTTGATTTATGGAAAAATATTTTGTGAGATATTTGTATGATATAACGTAGAATATATTTTTTTGCATTGTAGAGACTATATTTGTTTTGATCTAATCCTATTGTAGCCTAAAAATCTCCTAAAGTTGATAAGTTTTATTTGTTAATCAGTTCAATATTTGCTTGGTGTTGTGAGATCAATCTTAGGGGCATCAAACCTTGTATTTATATTGAGGACTCAACTTAAAATATAGAATATGATGAGAAATGTCTTCTACCAGAAGAGATATAGCATCATGGCTTCTTATTTCTCAAATTATGTTGTGTAAATTTGGACTGTGCATTCTTTTTCTTTAATCCCCTCAATCCATAGTCCAAGAATAACCAATTAATAATTTTCTTATCTTTTTCTACAAATGCAAAATCAGCTAAGGATGACATTTATTAGATACTTACCATTCAACATTGATGCAGATCTAATTATATTTGCATAGAATAGACTGTGTGTCTTTTATGCTCATGATCAATCCAATGGCAGCATATGATGAGATATAAAATCAAATGATCGACCAATGGCATTGGTAGATCTAACCTAGATTATGGAATTCACATTGCTCTTGGATCATTACTCATACTCGGTTCTACATGTAACACATAGCCTGCAATCTATACATCACTATTATTCTATCAAGTGTTTGGGACTATCTCAGCTCACTTAAATACATTTTAATCCAACCATTCCATGTATTCAATTCAAATATATATCTTGTGAGTTGGTTTATAATATTTATTTAGATTAAATCATGATTTTAGTAGAGTTATTGTTATTTATAGATTTTACACTTAGTCGATACCTATAGTCATGTTTTATCATTTTAGAGTTAATTCATTATATAGATTTTGTTTTTTTCTCTATATAAATGTCTTGTGTTCAGTTCCAAAGTCTATAGGCTTAGATTTTATATAATCTTTTCTGTTTTGTAGCCTTAGGTGTCAAAATTGGTATTAAAATGTTAAAAGTTTATATTAAGTTTTATGTTTATAATCAATAGAGTTGGTCCATGTCAATATTATATTACATGTTAATATTTTTGTCAATATTTGGTCATCAAAAATGTCAGAAGTGTCATTTTCAATGTGTGTCATATTTGTCAAAGAGACAAATTTTCAAGTCAAGAAGCCTATCCTTATAAAGGATGCATTATCGAGCAACCCCGAAATCCTTATTTCAAAAGAGTTAGTATTATGAGGGGTTGTATTATCAAATATGACATTATGTTTCATCGACATAATGGTTGAGTAAGTATCCACCTACTAGAGGAAGGAGGAAATAGAGGATGGAGGTTTCAGAGCATCTTGTTAGTTACCAATGATGGGTCCAATATGTTTTGGTGACATTTTGCGTGGTGTGTTTTCTCTACTATGTGTTTGAATAAGAATAGAAAGACTTTTCTATTTACATGTGTGGTGTGTTTTATACCAAACTAGATAATGCCAAGGATAGTTATCCAGTGGTAGTGGAGATTATCTATATTATTTTTATTTGAATGGAAAGAAACATTAACCGAGGCTTAATAAGATGTAAATGGAGAGTTATCCTCATTTTATTTCATTTTTAGATTTGTGTTTTTTTCATTCTCCTACTTGTTTAGACATCTTCTAAGACATGGAGAAAAAGGAGAATGTGGATATAATGGATTGTGGAAAACAATTGTATAGGGGGGAAGTTAACTATAAAAATATTGTGACTTCCTTACTTATTTATGGAGATGAACCCTAGTGACACATACATATGGTCACATAAATTAAATGCAGGATGTGTTCCTTCACATAGTACTGGTCATGTGCATCAAAATCATGTAAGTAGTATGCAAACCTAAAAGTATGCATTGCTATATGAATATTCTCCCTATTCTCATATTAAGGGGGTGTAAACTAGGATAAATAATGTTCACAAGGGGATGAATGTTGTGTTATGGTCTGTAAACATTATTAATTCATAATTTTGATAGTTTTAGTTACAATATTAAGTTAATATGTTTATAATAGGTTAGTTTGTTACATTGATATATTTTTAATAGTTAACAATATCATAGTAATATAGTTAGATAGTTGAGAGATTGTAGGGATTATAGTATCATCATTTATAGGATATCCATTACTTATTTATTTTGTCTACCTACGAAGTTATCCAATAGGAAGTCAAAGAAGAGAATAATAAAATATTATTATTTTGTACTTGTTGTCTAAGAATATTGTTTCTAGGTGTATTTTGTTTTTCTTATAAACCAGAATCAATAATGGGGTCATGCTTTGGAATCATGTTAGCCACCCTTATTTAGTATTCAACACACTAAAAATAAGTGTGGGACATGTTTTGAGAATATATCCTCCACATGATTATAATTTACTTGGAGAAGCTTAAAGTTATGCAATGGGGAGACAAAGAATCATCGTCCATTAATGGTGCTTCAAGCTCTATCTAAGTTAATTAACTTGGTTACCTTTACTTCATTTGTGATTTATGTTCTTCCATCCTTGGTTCCTATGGTGGTCATTTAAATTAATCATCTCTTAAACATGCTTTAAATTTATTTTCTGTATTTATGTTTATTTTATTTTGGATCTTGTTTTTCATTTAAGTTTGCATGGTAGATGATTGGTGTGTTGTTCATAGCTATAAATGCATCCCTTGCCTAAACATCAATCATATAGCCTTTAATTTATTTGAAGGGACATGAATTAATTATAGTTGTATATGGAAATAATCAAAATTGACAGCATCAAATGTGTGGAAAAAAGGTGAAAATGGTGGCCTTAATGAGCGAACTGATTCTCTAGGGATTGATAAGGTATGCAATCATAAGGGTGGTATATATGTCCTATCCCGGGTAGAAAGAATGTTTTGTCCACCAAAAAACTATTTAAGTAAATTTTGTAGCATGAAGAAGTGGCAAAGACTTATGAATGAGTCATATTTATAGTAAGCTACAAGGAGAATGAAGAGTAGGAGCATGATGAAGGTCATCGATAAGCACCATATTCTTATTAAGACCCTGACTATTGTGCCAAATGCTTCCATTAAACATGATCTTCAGTAGGAAGAAATCAAACTAAAAATGTTGGGATGTTTTTATTTTTTTAAACAAGAATTCTCTTCCTTCTAGGACTTTTTTTATAACTATTTTAGCTCTATTTGGGGTAACAACCTAGGCTTATATATTAGTTTCTTCCAAATGATACAAAAAGGAGCTTTTTATGATATTTTTAAAAATTACAATATATATAAAATAACTATTATCAAACCCTTGTATAATGTTGGCCAATATATTTTTAAAGGAGTCATGTGGAATGTAGATATGGACTGCAACGATCTTATTTTTAAAACTACTCCTAGATGGATAGACATTGATGGAGTGCCTATACAACTGTGGAATTTTTTACCATAGACATTGAAACCCCTCAGGGAAGTCCTAATGATTTAGGATACTAGGAAGTCGCTATCCCAAATGAACACTCGATTTGTAATCCCTTTAGAACCCCTGTATTTATTTTTAAATTCCCTTAGTTTTAAAATTAAAAGGATTTCCCACACCTATGCTCTCAGAGGACTATGTGGCTTGAGTGAATGTTTCAATTGAAATAAATATGTCCATCTAAATAAAAATTGTCCAATGTTGGTAAATAAGGAAAATCTACATAACAAGCAAAAATAATAGGATGCCCAAAAAAATGATTTAGTATTAGATGACTTGCAGGTCTTTGAAAACCATGTGCACAATAGTGAACCACAAAAGATAATGCCCCCCTAATGATGTTATAGGTAAAGGTTACTCTGAGGCTATGAATGAATTGGGTCATTTTGAGCCTATCCTCACTCCTTGCCTCCTTTTGTTGATATCTTGACTTCTTTTCTAGGTGTGATAAATTATCTATTGGAAAACTTGGATGATGTCTTTCTTGAATAGAAAACCATATTACATTCTCCCTCTGAAGAATATGTGGTTCTATTCACTAAAACCCCTGATATTCAAAATTATAATGCTATCAGCTAACCCTTAACTAATCTTAGTAAAATTGAAAGTGGATCTTCTCGCATAGCTATGTATATGGAGAAAGAAGGTCCTAATAAGTCCATATTTGATATGGATGTATCAGTGAGTACTCCCTTGTCTCTAAAGGACGCAAATGTTATTTAGAACTAGACATATAAATGGGGTGTAAAAATACTAAAAATAAAGTAGAGATCCACCCCAATGGAACCTTCTCTACTCAAAGAGAAGAAAAAAGCAAAATAACCCCCTCGATGGCCATGATCCTTCTTTTAAAAAATGTGTAAGGAAAAAAAAGTTATGAATTGCTTCAAAATATTGTATAATAGTGGGAGTAATCTCCATTGTCAATATAATTGGATGATCTACCACCCATAATTGATGTGGATTGTAAGTTTGAATGTTAGGGTTTTGGAATCCCCTAATAAAAACCCCATTGTGAGATATTTAAAGCATTCAAAGAAAATTTGGACTTTTTATGTCTTTAAGAAGTTAAGACCATGGGGTAGAAGTTGTGTTTAGTCCTTAATTTCATTTGGACAAATGCTCCTTAGTTCACCACCAATCATCAAAGAGGAAAAGGAGGGGCTTCTATCTTGGTCAACCCTAATAGGGATGGTAAAGTGGTGACTATCTTAGCCTATGCAATTTTGGATCACCACCCCATTAAAATGACTTTCTCATTGAAGCACGAGGAGAATATATATGCCTTGTCTTTCAAAGGACTCTATAAGTTTAATGCATCACACCTATATAACCATGTGTGTATGGATACCCTTCATTCCTCCTAGAATATTGTAAAATTACCCTATAGTTCCAACTCTAGAATTGATCAGTAGATTTCTCGCATGGAAGTATCCAAAAAAATTGCTAGAACTTATGGATAGATTAAGGCTAAAATTCATAGAGAACTACCACGTTTACTAAAGAAAAACTAATACATGTTTCATGTGCTCTTCAACATCAAGTCAAGTAGTCATAGAATTACCTTTCCAGGGGGGTGCATATATGCTGAATACTAACCTAGTTGAAATTTGGTGATAGAGGCTCTAAAATTTTCTTTAGATTCTTGAAAGCTAAGTATAAAAAATTCAAAATAAATGGTATTGATATTCATGGCTATATTATGCAGGATTCTTTGAGTATAAAATAAGCCTTCTATGAGTTCTACTTGATTATATTACTTTCTGATCATTGCAATGATCTCATTGAACATAATAGGGTGATCTATGACGCTTGCATTCCAAAAAGGATGTGACAAGTGAAATTGAGTTCCCTTGACGAAAATATTTCATTGGATGAAATAAAAATAACCATTGACTCTCTCAAGAATGATAAAGCACTTAGAATGGATGGTTTCCCTAGTAAATTTTACAAATCTAGTAAGGAATGTTTGGCTAAAGATTACGTAAAAGTCTTTAAATAAGTCTTGGATTCAAGTACCATTGGCCCAGATATCAATAAAGGAGTAATTAAACTCATCCCTAAGGATGGTAACTTCTGTTCAATCAAAAAACTAGAGACCAATTACCCCCTTTAATGTATCCCCCAATATCTTGGTGAAGATTTTAACAAAGAGACTGTCCTCTCTACTATCCTCTCTTGTTATAGAGTCTCAAACCATTTTCGTTGAAGGTAGATACATCTTGGATAACTTGATCATAATCTAGGAAGGGATGTATTAGTCATGGGAATATAACCAAGATACATGCATGATTCTTATTAACTTTGAAAAAGCATACAACAAAATTTAATGGCCCTTTATTGAGAGAGTTCTACGAGCATTTCATTTCTAGGATAGGTTTTGCAGAATGATTAATGCCCTCTTCAAAGATGCTTCAACTATCATTGAATTGAACCAAGAATTGACTAAATGCCTTGATCTTCAATGATCCATCAGATAAGGATATCCTTTTTACCCTTCAATTTTTGTGTTGGTTATCGAAGCCTTGAATTATCTTCTTAGATTTTCTAATATTGGACCACCATTTAGATAAATCTCTCAGCCCAATGGATAAGTCCATATTGATGTCGTATTTGCTGATGAAATTACCTTATTTGTCACACTAGATTAAAATAAATTGAATAGGTTGATGAAATATTGAATATATACTTCTCTACCTTTGGTTCTAAGGTGGCAATACATAAATGATATATTTTAGGATGGAAGGATCACCCACCTGATTGGGTATCAAAATTTGGATATACATGGAAAGGAATAGATGAAATGGTTAGATACATAGGTATTCCTTTCACACTTACACATTATTTCAAGCTTATGTTGGAATGTGTATTTGACAAAATCAAAAATAAAATTATAAAGTGGCAGGGACACCTACTCTCCTTACCTAGATAGATTCATGTCTATGAAAAGGTTCTCTCCTCTAACAATATTTACTATGCCTCTTATTGGTTCTTCAATAAGTCTCGAATTAATATTCTCCATATAATGATAAGAGACTTACTATGGTCTGATGTGAAAGGAGGGAAGAAAAGACATGTAGTCTCTTGACAATTCTACTTGTAGCCAAAAAATATTGGGGGCTTGTGTTTAAAATATCTTAGGTTACATGGTATAACACTAGTTGTGAAATAGATTATAAAATCATTCAAAGGGGATGAACCATGTAAAATATTGGTAAGGAATAGTATCATAAATGGTTTTCTTAAATGAAAACGATTTTGGAAAAGAAGGAATATTGCAGATATACTTATTGGTCACTTTTCTATCAAAGTGGTTGGTTCACCTATCTTTGTATACGTTTGGTTAACTTGGGATGTTGTTAAACATTTCATAATAGCTAAGCATATCTTCAATTGGTTTGGGACATTTTTTCATGGCTACATATCTATATGGTGGAACTTGTCTATCAACAAAAGACCACTTACCCTCACTAGGGGTTCTTCTACCTTTTAATGGTTCACTAAAGGGTTGAGGGAGTTCAAGGATCTCTATTCACATTCTGGTTGGGCATCTTGGTCAAAAATTAGAGTCATATTTCAAATTCCTACCACCCAGCATAGAACCTTCACTCTTATTCAAGCTTTGTAGGGGAAGAATAATGTTGTCTTCATCGATGAGGAGGGTGAGTTATGGGATAGTTTGAAGTGGATAAAATGCCCCACTCTGTCAGAGTTTTCCACTCAAATCTTATATAACAAGCTATTCTTTTCCAAAGTCCCCTACCTCACCCTTAAATACATTCAATTTATTTATGATCCTTTGATTTCTTGGTCTTTTATATTTTTTGTTATTTGGGCCTCTTGCCTTGAACAAAAAACATATTATTTTTGATGGTTTCTAATGTATAATAAGTTAGCTATTAGATCTAGTTTGAGTAAAAGTGGATATGCCCAGCGTTTTTATTCTTTTTGTAATGAGATTAAAATTATTTAACATGTCTTCTTCTTGTGTCCTTATACATTTAACCTATGGAAAAAATATCTTAAGTGTTGGTATGTGGTCTTTGACTTTGACATTGGTTGGTTTAATATTGCTTTTAGGTATATTTGTGCTAAAATTAAATTTCATTATTTCTTTCATAAAATTTGGCTTATTTTTTCAACTGAGATTTTATTGGTTTTATGGAAGAAAAAGATATTAAATTTATTCCAACACAAGGTAAGGGTGCTTATTTACTTCACAGTGGAAGTCCTTCTTTATCTTATTTATTTACAGATTTTCCCTCAAATCAAAGTGTTGAAGGATTAGCTCTAGCAATTCTTAACAATAAGAATGCTCAAAATCACTTATGACTACTTGATTGACTCTAGTGGAAACCCCAGACTGAGCCCACACCTATATTGGGTAGTCTACCATCAGTTAATTACTGAAATAAAAATAACTAAGCATGACTAGGACTATATAAAAGACTAATATTTTGACCAAGTGGATAACCCTGTGCAGGAATGGGTGAATGCTTCATACTCAGATAATAATGAGGTGAATACCTATCTTTTGTAAAATGAAGATATGGTAAGGGATGTGCATAAATATGGACTGGGTAGTTGTATTAATAAACAAGTTGAGGAATCTTTCACCCATCTTGATTTGAATCATATTTAATAGTGTCCAAACATAATGGTATGTAAAAACAAAAAACTATATTACCTATGATATCCAACACAAGGTCTAAAAACATAATTTGATCATTTTAGTTATAGAGGATGAAGATATCCAAATGGTGATAGAGGCTCTAAAATTTTCTTTAGATTCTTGAAAGCTAAGTAGAAAAAATTCAAAATAAGTGGTATTGATATTCATCGCTATATTATGCAGGATTCTTTGAGTATAAAATAATCCTTTTATGAGTTCTACTTGATTATATTACTTTTTGATCTTTCCAATGATCTCATTGAACATAATAGGGTGATCTATGATGCTTGCATTCCAAAAAAGGTTTCACGAGTGAAATTGAGTTCCTTTGATGAAAATATTTCATTGGATGAAATAAAAATAACCATTGACTCTCTCAAGAATGATAAAGCACTTAGAATGGATGGTTTCCCTACTAAATTTCACAAATATAGTAAGGAATGTTTGGCTAAAGATTACCTAAAAGTCTTTAAATAAGTGTTATATTCAAGTACCATTGGCCCAGATATCAATAAAGGAGTAATTAAACTCATCCCTAAGGATGGTAACTTCTCTTCAATAAAAAATTTAGAGACCAATTACCCACTTTAATGTATCCCCAAATATCTTGGTGAATATTTTAGCAAAGAGATTCCCCTCTCTACTACCCTCTCTCGTTATAGAGACTCAAACTAGTTTCGTTGAAGGTAGATACATTTTGGATAACTTGATCATAATCTAGGAAAGGATGTATTAGTCATGGGAATATAACCAAGATACATGCATGATTCTTATTAACTTTGAAAAAGCATACAAAAAAATTTAATGGCCCTTTATTGAGAGAGTTCTATGAGCATTTCATTTCGAGGATAGGTTTTGCAGAATGATTAATGTCCTCTTCAAAGATGCTTCAACTATCATTGAATTGAACCAAGAATTGACTAAATGCCTTGATCTTCAATGATCCATCAGATAAGGACATCCTTTTTACCCTTCACATTTTGTGTTGGTTATTGAATCCTTACATTATCTTCTTAGATTTTCTAATATTGGACCACCATTTAGATAAATCTCTCAGCCCAATGGATAAGTCCTTATTGATGTCCTATTTGCTGATGAAAATACCTTGTTTGTCACACTAGATTAAAATAAATTGAATAGGTTGATGAAATATTGAATATATACTTCTCTACATTTGGTTCTAAGGTGGCCATACATAAATCACATATTTTACGATGGAAGGATCTCCCTTCTGATTGGGTATCAAAATTTGGATATACATGGAAAAGAATAGATGAAATGGTTAGATACATAGGTATTCCTTTCACACCTACACATTATTTTAAGCTTATGTGGGAATGGATATTTGAGAAAATCAAAAAGAAAATTATAATGTGGCAGGGACACCTACTCTCCTTACCTAGATAGATTCAAGTCTATCAAAAGGTTCTCTTCTCAAATAATATTAACTATGCCTCTTGTTGGCTCTTCAGTAAGTCTCAAATTAATATGCTCCATATAATAATAAGATACTTACTATGGTCTTATGTGAAAGGAGGGAAGAAAATACATGTACTCTCTGGAGTGTTCTACTTGAAGCCAAAAAATATTGGGGGCTTGTGTTTAAAATATCTTAGGTTACATGGTATAACACTGGTTGTGAAATAGATTATAAGATCATTCAAAGGGGATGAACCATGTACAATATTGGTAAGGAATAATATCATAAATGGTTTTCTTAAATGAAAACCATTTTGGAAAGGAAGGAATATTGCAGATATACTTATTGGTCACTTTTCTATCAAAGTGGTTGGTTCTCCTATCTTTGTATACATTTGGTTAATTTGGGATGTTGTTAAACATTTCATAATAGCTAAGCATATCTTCAATTGGTTTGGGACATGTTTTCATGGCTACATATCTATATGGTGGAACTTGTCTATCAACAAAAGACCACTTGCCCTCACTAGGGGTTGTTTTACATTTTAATGGTTCACTAAAGGGTTGAGGAATTGCAAGGATCTCTATTCACATTCTGGTTGGGCATCTTGGTCAGAAATTAGAGTCATATTTCAAATTCCTACCACCTAGCATAGAACCTTCACTCTTATTCAAGCTTTGTAGGGGAAGAATAATATTGTCTTCATGGATGAGGAAGGTGAGTTATGGGATAGTTTGAAGTGGATAAAATGCCCCACTCTGTCAGAGTTTTCCACTCAAATTTTATATAACAAGCTATTATTTTCCAAAGTCCCATACCTCACCCTTAAATACATTCAATTTATTTATGATCCTTTGATTGCTTGGTCTTTTATATTTTTTGTTATTTGGGCCTCTTGCCTTGAATAAAAAAAAATATTATTTTTGATGGTTGTTAATGTATAATAAGTTAGCTATTAGATCTATTTTGAGTAAAAGTGGATATGCCCAGCCTTTTTATTCTTTTCGAAATGAGATTGAAATTATTTAACATGTCTTCTTCTTGTGTCCTTATACATTTAACCTATGGAAAAATTATCTTAAGTGTTGGTATGTGGTCTTTGACTTTGACATTTGTTTGTTTAATATTGATTTTAGGTATAATTGTGCTAAAATTAAATTTCATTATTTCTTTCATAAAATTTGGCTTATTTTTTCAAATGAGATTTTATTGGTTTTATGGAAGAAAAAGAGATTAAATTTATTCCAACACAAGGTAAGGGTGATTATTTACTTCACAGTGGAAGTCCTTCTTTATCTTATTTCTTTACAGATTTTCCCTCAAATGAAAGTGTTGAAGGATCAGCTCTAGCAATTCTTAACAATAAGAATGCTCAAAATCACTTATGACTACTTGATTGACTCTAGTGGAAACCCCAAACTGAGCCCACACCTATATTGGGTAGTCTACCATCAGTTAATTACTGAAATAAAAATAACTAAACATGACTGGGACTGTATAAAAGACTAATATTTTGACCAAGTGGATAACCCTGTGCAGGAATGGGTGAACTCTTCATACTCAAATAAAAATGAGGTGAATACCTAGCTTTTGGAAAATGAAGATATGGTAAGGGATGTGCATAAATATGGACTGGGTAGTTGCATTAATAAATAAGTTTAGGATTATTTCACCTCTCTTGATTTGAATCATATTTAATAGTGTCCAAACATAATGGTATGTAAAGACAAAAAACTATATTACCTATGATATCCAACAGAAGGTCTAGAAACATAATTTGATCATTTTAGTTATAGAGGATGAAGATATCCAAACCATTATGAAGTCACAAGTTTCATTTAGAACCATATAAACATATTGCAAGATGTCTTGGACTATTGAAATAAATTTAAGTATGACTTCGTGAATATTGAACATTCAATCGTATCCATAGTTTATGAGCCAGAGTTAATAACACCTAATTAACTCATCTAGAAGTTGCATCAAAAGTTACATCAAAGGAATTCATCACATATATCAAAACACGTTTCTTCACCTCAATGAACATATATAATATCTTAATTTTTAGTATCATCATTATGGAAAATAGATTTGGTACCACCACAAAAATTGTAGCCAACATCAACTGTATTTTTGTGACCCACACCTCCACCCTCTCAATATGTAATTTGAATCCACAATTTTGAATATTTTGAGTATTATAAAAGTAGGGAATGATATAGGATTAATATGTATGGTGAGGAAAGTTTAAAACATGTAAATGTTTCCTCTTATTTATGCTAATCTATTAAAAACCTAAAAATGGTGGTAGATTGGTATGTTGCTTAACAAAATACCCCAAAAGGGTATTGAAACACAACTATATACTAAGCGGGAGGTGAATCAGTATATTGATTAACTTAGTCATTTGAAAAACCTTTTAATACAGATTAAAACTATATGTAGAGATCAAAAACACATAAATATACATGATATTAGATATACTATGGAAAAACTAATATGGGAAAAATCACCATGATAATAGTTGCTAGAATCTATGATTCTAATCCAACCTCACAATAAAGATCCTCACTAGTTATACTGTCCAAGGGCACCAATCCTAAGGAAACACCAATCACTTAATTTAAGATCACCCACTCTAAGGAAGCATCTAGTCCCTAACTTAGCACCAACTCAACATGTCTGATGGCACCCACCAATAAGATCTATATGGATCTACAACTTTAAATTAAAAAATAGACTCATAAATTAATTTATCTCTTACTCTATGTTACATGTCTAATACATAATTTCTCATTCTCTATACATTATTTCTATGTACCTTTCTTCCTCTCTGCCACACTCTCTCTCTCTATGTATGCATATTTATTTATTTAAAAACATCATGTCTCTCTCTCACTCTTCTCCTTTTTGTCTCAATATTTTCTATTTGACACAATTCAAATAATTCAAATAGCTTTTGCCTATATCCCAGATGTTATATATATAATAAATTGATCTAGGGTTCCATATATTCTATGTGTTCACACTAGTTTGCTAACACATCATGCTTTATTCTAGACTTAGTTCATTATTACTTGAACTACAAGTTTCCCACAACATTGAACTCATGATCCACCACCATGATTTCTAATATTTTACTATATATAGCATATAATGAGGTTTGGTTTTGATGCACATTCATTATTGCATAGAATTTATTGATTATAACAATCAAAATTATTGTGTGTCATGATTTATGGCTTATGTACATGTTCTGGCATGTTCCTATGCTTGGCCATTAAGATGATCATAAAATTAAATCTTGACCTTTGATCTTAAATTTCATGGCACGATCTCATGATCTAAATTCAATTTGCTCATCTTTAAAGCACATATGTTGGATCAATCTATGGAAATATTATGCAATCCATTAGATCCCTATATGCTTATGGATGTTAACTCTTCAATTTTAAAATGTGTTTATTAGATCATTTGATCTGATATACTGTATCATGTTAGATATTCAAACAAGCATGATCTTTACTTATATCTTAATGTTAAATGTTGAGATCTTTATCTCATCTCATTACTTCATGAGTATTTGGAATGCTTACACTCTGTCAATCTTCTCAATCTTACTCAATATTTAACTCTCCACTATGTCAATAAACCTCAATCTCTTTATACTATTATGTTCACTCACTCTATTGGATCTCCTTTACATGATCACCTACTCACTATCAGATCTTCTAATAAGATAAATCTTTATCTTTGTGTAGCTTTCAAGAATGTGAAACTTCATATTAACATGTGCCTTTTACACATTTATATCAATTCCTTCTATTGAGAGACCTAGAATCCTTGCATTGATACTTAACTTATTGAATTTGAATGACACCATAGATACTAGTTAAGCTCTATGATTGTGACACATGTCACTAACACATTTACTCAGAGGTTTCTTTGACATATTGACTTTGGTGCTCATAATTTGATCTTGAATGTGTGATTAAGCACTATCTATTGATCAATTTGGGAAAAATATTATGTTTAAGACTTAGGAAATATAAAGTCTTGATCAGTGCTTCAAGTTGATAATTGTTAGGTTGAAGGGTATGGGTTTACAACAACCATAATGGCTTAAGATATAACTTAGGAAACTAGGTCCCAACTATATCTAGGCAACATCAAAATAGAACATGCATGCTGATGCCATGAATTTAACCCTTGGGGTTATAATTGATAAACTCTATACTATCCAAGATCAAAGATAATCCAATTCCATTGTCATCACTCTTCATCTGAACCTATGAACCATATATCTAAGATGCTCATGAAAAACCCATAGCAAACTTCTATCTATTTCCTTTGTAAATATCCATAAATAGCCTTTGTAAAAACATGACAAATTTTTAGGACCTTGTAAAGATTTGACTATGTATTGGGACCATTTCAATATTCTTGGAAGGCTATCTTTGCACCTACATAACTCTTATTGCACTAAGTTTCATGACCTGCAATTTAGCACATAATATCCTCCTACATAGGGGATTTCATCCATGTATTCATCTGCCCCTGAATTCTTCAAATGTGTAAGATATAACATCATCAAAATTCCTACTAATATTTTTCTTTCCATCCACAAATTTGACTATGGGAAACACTATAAAAATGTCTAGGAATCCAACTTTGCTTTTTCATATCTTTTGTTGTTCTACATTGCATGCCCTGAGATTTAACACATATAAACTATGAACAAAAATGAATAGAACCATAAAATCATTTTATCCTAGCATCTCCATGTGTAAAAATTCTAACCTCATCAATATGATTACTTGGCTCTATTTGAACCCTATTTACAAATTTTTTTTAGTATAGAAGCTTAGTGAATTTTGTCTTAGTTACCAACATTGCATCCCCATATCTTTTACCATGCTTCAGTGCATGACTTCAAATATAGCACATAACAATTAGCGACTACTATGATCACAACCATATGATCAATTCCCCCAAACTCATCTACATGTGGAAATGGTGAAATCAACAAAATACCTTCTCAATTTTTCCTATCATAGACCCAATGTGTCTAAATGATCAATATGAATAACCAGATGAATTCCACTCATGCACACAAACATTCCAATCATACTTGACCTTTGATTAGATTCTTTTTATATTCTTAAATCACTATACGTACCCCTAAAAATCAATGTCATCCATAATTGACCTTTTGACATCAATGACAATCAAATTTCTAACAATGTCCCTCTTTGTCATTGATGGAAAACTAAATTTTTTGATATTTTAATATTCAAATCCTTCTATGGCATTATTTTCATAAGATTTTGATGACTATGAATTGAATTTATTCATACCAAATTTTTTTTCCCTTAGGAAATGACACATTTACCTAATACTCAACTTGGACACCTGTTCTGCTTCTTCTTTGACATTTGCAATTTTTCTTGAATATTTTTTAGAGAGCATTTGCTCTTATTCAACCCTATTTACATCAATTGAAAAGGGACTCTTTCTCACTTATTTTCTAAATGTTTCTCCCCTTTTATCAAATAAATGTGTTTATCCAAGAACCTGCGTCCATTAAATCATTAAAAATTTGCAAAAGTATTCATACCTAAGTTTCCTTTTTTCTCTTCTTCTAGGGATAAACAAAGCTTTTATGAGACTCCCCCTAGACTCATGCCCCATCACTCATATTTATAGATGTGATTTATGAGCCAATACTCCCAAATTTTATCTTAGATACTCAAATTATTCCTTGGGAAGAGGTTTGGTGAATAAGTCTGTAATTTGATCCTTAGTTGGCACATATTACATTTTGACCTCTTGATCTGCAAACTTTTATCTTTAGAAGTGATAATTAATTGATATTTGTTTGGTTATATAACGCATCAGTAGAGTCTTTGATATATTAATATAACTTTAATTATCACAAAGAATAGAGATAGGCGACTTATACTCTACCTTGATGTCTTTGAGTGTTTGTTCATCCAGAAGACTTCAGTGCAACATGGCACTGCTACCACATATTTTGCTTCCACTATAGAAAGAGTAACTAACTCTTATTTTTTCCTTAGACATGAAATAAGTATATTTCCAAAAATAAATTCACCACCACTAGTGTGTCTTTTATGATCACCACTTCCTGCCCAATTAACATATGTATAAGTTGTCAAAGTGAAATCTTCACTTTTAAGATACCATAAGCCATAGTCAATTATATATTTTTATGTCTCCTAAGATCCTTTTCATTGCATTGACATGTGACTCTTTAGGAGTATCTTGAAATATTTCAACCATGCACATTACTTTCATGACATCAGGTCTTGATGTAGTTAGGTATAAACAACTACCTATCATCAATCTATATATAATCTAATTTGAATCAAAAGACTCATCCTCTTTTCGCAACTTGCACCAGATTATAAATAGAGTACTAACTAGTTTGATATATTCCATTATAAACTTCTCAAGCATTTACATAGCATACTTGGTTTGAGATTTAAATATTACTTCATCACTTTGTGCTATTTATAGACCAAGGAAGAAAGAAAGTTCTCCTAGCATAGACATCTCAAACTCACTTTGCATTTATGTAGCAAATTCTTTGCACATTTTGTTACTACTACCACCAAATATGATGTCATTTACATAAATAAAAACAATCAACATATGCTCTCCTTTTAATTTGAAGAATAAATTGTTGTCTGTACACCCTTTG
Organism: Torreya grandis; assembly: GCA_037957365.1. Classification (NCBI taxonomy): domain Eukaryota; kingdom Viridiplantae; phylum Streptophyta; class Pinopsida; order Cupressales; family Taxaceae; genus Torreya; species Torreya grandis. The sequence goes on from JARHVA010009723.1 coordinate 48,108, forward strand.
TTGAATCTTCATTATTGTAGGTACTAGTATAATCTTGAATACCATACCCTAGGTGCCTATTTTAGACTACGAAAAGTTTTATTTAGTCCATATACATAATTTTGTTATTATGACAATTTAAAACCTTCAAGTTTTTCTATGTAGACTTCCTTTTCTAGGTTGACATTCAAGAAATTTGACTTAACATCCACTTGATAGACTTTCAATTTCTTGTAAATAGAAAATACTAGAAATATACTTATAGCTTCCATTCTATCAATTGAAACAAACATTTCCTCAAAATATATGTACTTAACTTTTGCATATCCTTTACACACCAGCCTTTCCTTATTTCTTACGATAGCTCCATTCATATTGAGCTTGTTTCTAAAGACCCACTTTGTACCTATCACATTATTGTTTGAAAGTCATGGAACTAATTTCCATGTTTTGTTCTTTTTAATTTGGCTTAGTTATTTTTCCATGGATTTTAGCTAATTACCATCCTTGTTAGATTCAACATAGCTCTTAGGCGTAATTTTAGAGATTAAATCAAAACATACTTGTTCCTTTTTTTTTGTAACTCTTCTCCTTATCTGAACTCCTTCAGTCTTATTGCCAATTATTTGCTCTATAGGATGATCCTTTTGAACAAATCTTGGAGGTGGTTTTCATATTCTTCCTTGTACTCTTCATTAGTTACTTCCACTTTAGAATCTAATTTCTCATTACTTATTTCTTTGTCATGTTCAACATGTTTCATGCCTTCTTCAACTTTGACATTGATGCTATCTACAATCTTGTATAGCCTTTTATTGTAACAAATGTATAATTTGATTTGGATTGAACAACCAAGAAATATTTCGTCATCACATCTTAATTCAAAGATTCCCAACTTGTCCTTTTTTCTCTTGTTGTAGTATTTACTTCCAAACACTCTAAAGTACTTAATAGAAATATGTTTTCCATACGATGGTTGATAGGGAATTTTTAAAATGTTTACCTTTAGTTTAACTCTATCCAAGATATATATTATTGTTTAGACTACTTCTCTCCAGTATCCATTAGATAACTTTGCCTCTTTTAACATTATTTTGGCCATCTCCTTAGCTATCATTTTTTTTGCTTTCAACAACTCCATTTTACTATGGAGTCCTTGTTGTAGAGTAATTCCTTTTGATAAAATGCTTCTCACAATACTCTATTAACTCATATGATGTGAGTTACCCAACGTTATAAGATCTAAAAAATTTAATTATTCATCGAATCTTTTTCTATAGCATGGCTCTAAAGATCTCGAATATCTAAAATAATTGTGACTTGTCCTTCAAAAAAGTTACCCATGTCATTCTGGAGTAATCATATATAAATAACATGAATTTTGTCTCTCCTTTAGATCCTCTTTTCTTATTAGTACAATAAAGATCAGTATGAACTAATTCTAGAGGCTTTGTAGTTGAATACCCCTTTATTTGAAATTTGACCCTTGTCTACTTACCTAGTTGACATTCCTTGCAAGTAGTGTCTATAGGTTTGATTATCTTAGGAATTTGTCTAACACACTTATTTGAGCTCAATTTTACTATGTTATAAAAGTTGACATGACCCATTATTTTATTTCATAACCAGCTCTCATCAATCTTTCCTATTAGTTAGCTATTACCATTCACTTCAACAAGATTATATATATTGATTTAAATTCTACTCCCTTATACAAATACTATTATAGATCTCTTTCACTTTTAGCTTTCTACATTAAATGTGACATTATATCCATTGTCACACATTTGGATGACACTTAATATATTATGATTCAATCCCTGAACATAAAGGACATCATGTATAGGCCATTTTCCATCTACGTTAAAGGTTCCTTTACCTCTAATCTTTACTACATTGTTGTCTCTCAAGTTGATAGATCCTTCATTATATTTTCTCAATTTGATGAAATTTATCGTATCACTTTTCATATGTGATGCAGGAGCATCTACGGGTGCATAATATATTTCATTTTATCTCAAGTATAATGAATGAGTTTTCCTACAACAGTTGTAAATCAAATTGTAATTTGTTAAAAAAATGATATTTTGGGCAAAATAAGCCGTATATGGAATAAGGTGAATCAAAACATAATTAGTGTGTAATATTTGGAGGTTGTTGAAGCTATTGAAAAATTCCAGGAAGACTTTCTAAACATAGTATAGCTGGCGCCTACCTTGGGGGAATTCATTAAAGAGGATAGGGGATGAAGAGGAAAAATAGTCGGAGGGAGGATCTCCTTGGGAAAAGGAAGCCGATTCAGAGAGAGGATCTCCAGGAGGGAGAAGAAGGGTCACGAAGGCCAAATCAGCATGTATTAGCCTATTTTACCCGTGGTGACAAAAAAAACAAAACCAAGTCTGAGGTTGTTGAAACTTGAGAAAATCGTAGCCCAATTCTAATTAGACGGAGAAGGGGACTTCCATTTGATATTGAAAGCCATTAAAGGAGCTCAAGTTTGATCTGAGCTGAGCCATAAAGATAAAGGCATTGAGTTAAAAAGAGCCTGTTTGCTAAGGCAATCCGTCTATGTGACATACAGCCTGTAAGTGTTGAGATTAATGCTGTGGTGACTGGGCAAGAAATTCTCTCTGCAGCCTCCTCATATACTTACCCTACATGGATCTATGATGTCGTTCTACTACTCCAAATTTTTCCATTCAAGGTTTACCTGACACGTAACCATCTTTCAAGGAAAATCTTCCCAAAGAAACTGACAGCGGGCAGGAGCTAGATGCGGTAGAAATCAGAGAATTGCTTATAGTCCACGTTGGCCATCGTTGTTGTTGGGGAAGTCAGTCTGCTCGAAGATGGCATATACATGTAGTAGAAGATTGCAATACATATGTTAACACCCTGGAAACTTTCATTAAAGAAAAGAAGTCCATCAAGTAGGCAAGAGTAATGGTTGACTTTGATGAGGAAGCAGATGAATGACTAGATTTCAAATGGATGGATGAAATGGGTTTGCGCTTGTGGGATTGTGGAAGCAGATGAATTACCCTTCTCTCATTTTTAGTGATTTAAACACAAATAGGTCGCAGGCATTGAATTGTAGTGATGTGGCAAAGATCGACCAGTATAGCAGACAGAAATAGTTTCACCCATTGAAACAGGTGTCAGATATCCAAATGGCCTGCTAAATACTTAATGAATGGACTAGGTCTTGAATATTTAATGGGGAAGCAGTCAAGAAAGAGGAAGTGCTTGCAAAGAATCACATGGATCTTCATTACCACGCAAATTACCCAAGACCACTTAAATGTCTCAAAAATTGTGACAGCTCATCAAAAAAGGTATTTGACTTACTGTATGCCTACAATTAAAAGAGTATATGAATGAGATACACACAGTTTGTGTTAAGATAGATAGAATCATGGTATTTTATTATTTCTTATTTTGTATGGTCACTGAGCCATGGTAAATATTATCTCATTTTAAATACAAACCTGATTCTGGAAATAATGCATCTATTTGGCAAAAGCTATATTTATAAAAGGCACCTCTTTGCCCAATTGTTTAAGGAAGATGGTCAGCGTACCATTTTTTGGTATCAAATTAGTCTAAGGCCAGTCATCAATATGTTTTAAGAAACCACTATCTATTGAACACAAATTCTACTCCTTAGCAGGAAATGCAGTTTGAGAAATCATAGATTGATATTTCATTTTTCACACATCCATCAGTTTCTTATATGGCTTATTTTACTCCTTTCTAGAGACTTGTGAACCTTTACTCACACTGGGAGGCATGCCTTTCTTCTTAATTTGTGTTTTTGGTCTTACAAAGTTTTTCTAAATTATTTAGCTATATGAGTAAAATTATTGCAATTATAACATATTACATTTGTATCTAACAAGGGATAAAATGAGTTTATCCTTAAAAAATTTGTTCTCCTTTTAGGTACAACTCTAAAATCAATATTCCTATGACCAAACTAATTATAGGTATAGCAATAACCATATAAAGATGAAGAATACCTAGTCATAGCATTTATTTTTGTAGTAAGATGAGTTCTTCTTAACTCTAGCTTCTTTAAATCTCTCACTTCTGTGTATCCATCTACATCAGCTACTTATGTCTTCATATTTTTTTAGACTTATTTTCTCCTTTATCTTTCTTTGCATCAGCTATGTTTGAGTCTGTCTTTATATCCTTACAATCTTTCTCTTTCATTTTTCCTGATTCTCCTTCTACTTTGATGTTATCATATAGGTTAGCAGATATAATACTTGTGGATCTTTTTTCCTTTTCATAACCAAGACCTGATCTTTATTTTTAAGGTTTTTGAGATTTGATCAATTCATTAATAATTTATTATCCTACTATCAACTTCATAATTTTGTCTAGTTATCTTTTATCTTTCTCAAGATCTTTTCTAAAAGCCACCATCTCAACTTCTAACTTCACTAGATTTTAGTTCATGTTTGACTACATATTCTATTATTTTAGACACTTCAACTTGTATCTTTAGGCTAACCACCATCATATCATAATTTTAAAGACTTTTGGCCATTTTCTCAATTTACTTTTATCCAAGATTATTCTATTTTGATCTCTATTTTCTTAGCTTGTCAATTTCCTATAAAGCACACATGAGTTCACACTCTAGATCCACTTATCCTTCTTATTGATATAAGTCTTCAAGTTCTTCTTGATCTAAAAAACTTGATTCTATTATCATGAATATTAATTCCTTTTCCTCAACCACAAAATCAAAATCATGATCATCATTAGAACTATCACTATCATCCATTGAATCAATGTCATCTTTTGTGTATAGACCTTTATTATTTTTAAAGAAGTTCTTCTTGGAATAGTGAGGTTTGACCTTTTTACTATTATCTTCTTCCTCAGAGTTATCCTTGTTATAAGCACATTTAGTATAAAAATTTCATACTTTACCATAATTAAAACATTTAAAGGGTAACATACCTCTATACTTTCCATAACCTCTCTTTAATCTTCTAATAAATTTGGCTTCTTCTTCATCAATCTCCTCTAATCTAGATGTAGGTGGTTTTACCTTTAGTGGTTTAGATGCTTTAAATGTAGTTTCTCTCTTGAAACTAGTTATCTCTCTTATTATCATCTCATAGGATGTGAAGGTTCCATGAAACTCATCAACAATGAGTTTATTCAAATCTCTTGCTTTCTCTATTTTAGATATTTTTGAGTCATACCTTGATGGTAGAGATCTTAGGATCTTGTTAATAATGATTGGATATTTCATCTCTTCTCCAAAGTCTCTGATTACATTAACTATTTCATCGACTCCAAGGAAGTAGTCTGTAATTTTCTCTTTTTCATTCATTTTAAGGTTTTAAAACTTGCTTTTGAACGTTTATAGATTGGTCAACTTTACCTTGTCATCACATTCATAGATGATTTTCAAATTTTTATAGATATCTTATGCATTTTCACAAATCATCATTTTGACAAAATCTGAATTAGATAATCCACAAAGGATACCATTCTTTGCCTTAGCATTTCTCTCATATGCATTCTCTGTAGCTTGATCAATAGGATTTGTATTAGGAGTTGTATACCCATTTATCATAGACATTCATACATCAAACCCTAATGAGGATACATATTTTTCCATTCTTATGCTCTAAAATGCATAATTTGATCCATTAAAGAGAGATGCCTTATTTGATGAATAGCCTTCTTGACTAGCCATTTGTGTTCACCATCCAAGATCTACCCGAGCTAATTAAGCTTCTTTCAAGTAACTAGTGCTCTAATACCAATTTTTGGAACACAACTATACAATAAGAAGGGGTTGAATAAGTATATTTATTGACTTAGTCATTTTCCAAACCTTATAATGTAGATTGAAACTATATACATAGATCACAAACACATAAATAGATAACACTAGATATTTTGTGGAAACCCTGCTATGGGAAAAATTACCATGAGAATAGCTTCTAGAATCTACCAATATTTTCTATCATCACAATAAATAAAATAATTAGTTATAACGCTCAAGGTCTCCAACCCTAAGGAGATACTAATCCCTTGATTTAAAATCACCCACTCTAAGGAAACACCCACTCCCTAACTAAGCACTAACTCAGCTTGTCTGATGGCACCTAAAAATTAGAGGTGTATGGAGCTACAACTCTAAATAACAAAATAGATTTATAAATTAATCCATCTCTTACTATTTGTTAGACATCTAATTTATAACTTCTCATTCTCTGCACATTATCTTTATGTTCCTATCTTCCTCTCTACCCCTCTCTATTTGTGTTTGTATATGTATCTATTTGACACACTTCATCTCTCTCTCACTCTACTCCTCTATGTCTCTATGTTTTATGTCTGACACAATTTAAATTATTCCATAAGATTCTACTTGTATCTTAGATGTCATATATATAATCAATTGATTTAAGGTTTTGTATCTTTTGTGTTTTCACACTAATTTGCTAACACATCATGCTCTATTTTGGACTCAGTTCATTATTACTTAAATTTAATGTGTCTTATATCTTGAACTGATGCTTCACCATCATTATTCCTATTATTTTACTATATATAACATATAATGATCTCTAGTTTTGATCCACATGCATTATTTCATAGATTTGATCGATTAAAATGATTAAACTCCTAGTTTGTGTGGTGATTTATGGCTCACCTAGATGTTCCCACATGTTCTTGTGCTTGACTATTAAGATGATGAGAACTTAAAATATTGACCTTTGATCTTAACTTTAGCACCATGATCTGATAATCCAAATTCAATTTGCTCATCTTTCAAATGCATCTGTTGGATCAATGTCTGAAAAGATTATGCACTCCATTGGATTCATGTATACTTCCATACTTTAACTCTTCATGTTTAAAATGCATTTGTTAGATAGTTTGGTGCGAGCTCCCACATGTTGTTATATCTTGAAACTAGCACAATCTTTACTTCTTTTTTGATGTTAAACATCAAGCTTATTACCCCATCTCACTACATCCTAAGTATTTAGAATGCTTATGCTCCGTCGATATTCTTAGACTTTCTCAGTCTTTAACTTTCCATTGTGTCAATAAACCTCAAACTCTTTATCCCATTGAGTCCAATCACTTCATTATATCTCCTTTACATGATCACCTGTTCACTGTTAGATCTTTTTAAATGCTCAATCTTTATCTCCACTTATCTTTCGAGAATTTGACACTTGAAATTATCATGTGCCTTCTACACATTATTTTTAGTTCCCTCTAATGATACACTTTGCATCCTCACATTGATCTTTAACTTATTGACTTTGAACCACACCATAGATTTACTATTCAAGCTTTGTGATTGTGACACTTATCACTAGCATGTTTGCTTGTAGGAGCCTTTGACATATTGACTTTGATATACATCATTAGATCTTCAACGCATGATTAAGTGTTATTTATTGATCAAGATAGGAAAAATATTAAGTGTAAGACTTTGGAAATATAAATTCTTGACCACTGTTTTGAGTTGGTAATTGGTAGATTGAAGGGGCTAGTTTTACAACAATGATAAGGGCTTAAGATATAACTCAAGCTACTAGGTTCCCACTATATCTAGTTAATATAAAAATAGAACATTCCTATTGATGCCATGAATTAAAACCTTAGGGTTTTAACAAAGAAACCCTATACTATCTAAGAGCAAAGATAATTTAATTTTGGGCTCATAACTCTTGATCTGAAACTATGAACCATATATCTAAGATGCTCATGAAAAACCCATAACAAATATTCTATCTATTTCCTTTGTAAATATCCATAAATGGTCTTTGTAATAACATGACACCTTTGCAGGACCCTGTACAAATTTGAATAAGTATGGGGATTATTTTAATATGCATAGAAGGCTAAATTTTCACCTTCATAACTCTTATTGCACTTAGTCGTATAAGCTATAGTTTAGCACATAAGATCCTCTTACATAGGGGACTCTATCCATATATTCATCTACTCTTGAAGTCTTCATATGTGTAAGATATGACATCATCAAAATACCTACTAAACATTTTCTTGCCATTTCCAAATTTTACTACCTGTAGGAAAACACTGTCAAAATCCCTGGGAGCCCAACTTTTCTCATGCATTTGTTTTATCGCACTACATCGCATGACATGAGATTTAGAAAATAAAAATTAAGCACAAAAATTAACAAACCCATATAATCATTTTTTCCTAACACCTCCATCTATGCAAATATTGACCTCATCAATATTCTTAGTTGGCTCTGCATGAACCCTTTTGTAAATTTGGCTTAAGTATAGAAACTTAGCAAATTTTGTCTGAGTAGCCAACCTTGCATCCCCATATCTTCTTCCGCACTTCAATACATGACTTCTAATTTAGCACATAATAACTAGGGACTAATGTAATGACAACCATATGACCAACTCCCCCAAATTCATCCACATGTGGTAATGGTAACATTAATAAACTACCTTCTCAAATTTTCCTATCATAGAACTAATATGTCTAAATGATCAATATTAAGAATTGGATTAATACCACTCATGCACACAATCAATCCAATATTCCTTGACCAATGATAATATTCCTTGTATATTCTTAAATCACCATACTTAGTCCTGAGCATCAATGACACTAATAATTTCTATTTTGACATCAATGACATGTTTATAATGTCCCTTTTGACATCAGTGACGATAAAATTTCCACCAAAGGATATCTTAGTAGTGTATAAGATGTATAAAAGGGTAAATTATAATTCATGAAATAACCTCAAGCATTGATTTTAGACCAACTTTTTAGTTTAGTGTAGGTAAATTAACCATCTCTAGAATTCAGTATGCTTTCTATGACTTTGTCTTAGGATGAGAAAACCTTTATCACTTGTAAAGTGTTGGTAGTAGATTTTAAGTGTAAAACATTGTGTGTAGAAGTGACAATTGTGTTATGTATAGTATTTTATGTAATGTACAACATTTTTTATGTATTTATGTATTTTTTCATATCAAAATCTTTTATGGAGATGAAACGACTGCTTCGGGATAGATCTGAAAGGCTATAAATGTGATGTGTTGGATCCATATTGAAGTTATATAAATATTTTAAAGTTGTAAAGGAAAATATTTATGACCTGTGAGATAGCATAGATCATTAAATGGTTACGTTGAAAATTTTAATTCTATTTTCTATGCATGATTTTTTCTCTTTTCTATTTGAATCTATGTAGTTAATATAAAAGAATATTTTTGTTTTGTTTTAATAACCATCATTTGGATGAATTTTCACTAAAAATTAATGAAATTAATGAATTTCCATACCATATCTTGGTCTATCTAAATCTATGACTATAATTTTCATAATAAAATACTATAATGTTTTGATGGGTGTTTATAGAAACTCATTTAATAATACCCCTATCATGAATGTTGGTTTGATTGTGTAATATAACTCATTATATAATAGAATGGATGATAAAAAAAAATGAAAAAAAAAAACATCCCTGATCATGAATCCAGATATGATAAGTTTTAAGTGGTATGACAACCATTTTCCATTTAACTGTAAACTATGCTAATGTGAATGTGCATGAACCGATTTCATGCCTCATGAATTTGAATGTGTGTATATGTTTATAAACCAACATCATGCCCAAAAATTTGATAATTTTATATATCATTATATTAATCTATATGATGATATTCAAAACATATATTTCAAATGTATATGTGAATATAAACTTGTAACTCATGTTCCTAAAACTATGTATATATTACAGTGCATATGCACCCAACTGTTTGAAAATCTATGGTCATGTGTCTATAAAGTGAGCACATATGCATGACATATTCCACCATAATATTTATAAGTGTTCCATTATATGTCATGAAATTTAATCATGTGATACAATATCCATTCCAAATCTATGAAATCTATACTCTAATATGATTTTCTACTCGAGGAAGTTTATGTCTCAATGACAAACCCAATATAGTGACCCATTTTTAGGATAAGGTATATCTCTTTTAAGTAACTCATCTCAAAATAAAATCAAATTATATAATTTCACGTATAAATAAAACATCCTGTACTATCATGTGGAAAATATTTCATCATATTAATTATGTATCGATCAAGGCATGCATGTAACATATTTAGTATAGGGTATATAATTTTCATGTATAAATAAGGGTATTAGTGAAAAACAAATAATAAGTATATTTGATTAATATTATGCAGTATAAGTGTATGATGGCTCCACTTGATATCATCAATATCAACATGTGAACGTGTTAGTGTTAGACTTAAGGATAAGACCTATATACAAGGGACATAAATATGTCACAATAAAAATATCCAAGGACTGCACATGAGGGGACATAGATATGTCCTCAAACAAGGAAAATATGTTAAAAATAAGGCCAAAGGTGACAGACAATAAATAGGCAAAATGTAGTCTATCATGTCAAATATTGTAAGCATCAATGCATCATATAACAAAGGAAGTAGTCTACACCATTAATATATATCAATATCACATCATGGTGTAATAGTATATACATGTATCACTATGTAATATATGAGTAAATAAAATGGAATGTGTAATAAATATTGTTATCAGAACATGATATAAATTTCATAGATATTTATAAATTATAATAGGGAAACATGTGGAATAAGATGCACTAGTATTGGCATGGCTACTCGCTAGAGTAAATTCCAACAACTCTCTCTCTCTCTCTCTCTCTCTCTCTCTCTCTCTCTCTCTCTCTCTCTCTCTCTCTCTCTCTCTCTCTCTCTCTCTCTCTCTCTCTCTCTCTCTCTCTCTCTCTCTCTCTCTCTCTCTCTCTCTCTCTCTCTCTCTCTCTCTCTCTCTCTCTCTCTCAATTAATATGTGGATATCATTGTATGTGATCATGTAATCTCAATGGAGTCTAAATAATGTGAGGAATGTTGACATTTACATTTGTCAAATACGTATAAATACTCAATATGTAAAAGTGAAAAAGTTTAATGATGTAAAGAATGTATAATAGAATGACTATAGGACAAGTGTGGCAAATGATGTCTGAATCAAGGGATCAATCAAGGGGTAGGGGCCAATTTAAAAATGATAAGTGGGATAAAATAATTATCAAGACCAAACTATATGTGTAATATATGAGGATAATCAAGGATAATCCAATAAACAAACATGAGGAATCTATGTATAATGATGTGTCACAACCCACTAAAAGAGATCATGTTGAGGTATTTTATTTGGTTACAATAATAATATATTTTTACAATGGTATCATCAACCATCTATCTCTTATGAAATTATATGTATATCATGATCTAAATTTGAATTTGATTCTATATCTCTAAGCCAAATATCTAATGTGTGATATTATTTGTTATTATCATGAGTAAGTTTCTAATATGTATGTTGAATATTCATAGCAATCATGATAGGTTATAAATTACTATTACAAATCCATTGTGATTTTGACTCTTTTGAAGGTGTGTCAATATAAATATTTTTCTTATTAATCAAGTCTTGTATTTTTTGTCTCAATTTGAATAATATGTCTATTGATTGTTCCATAATATGATAATACTCACAATATGAATTTCCATCATAATTTTATAGTGGGGGATTGTTTGGATTGAGATATTGTGAAGGAATGTGTGTGATAGGATTGTGATTGATTAAATTCCTCAATATTATGTGAGGTAGGGATGGTAAATTTTAAAATTAACCTTTAGTTGACCTAACACTCTGAGTTTAGTAATAGGTTGTGATTCTACTTGGATATTACATTTGTTTCTATGTTAGGTTCAATATTACTTTTTCATAGAATTAATTTTAATTATAATAATGATAATGGAGGTTTTATGCATGGTGATTGAAAATTATATGTAAGTGGTTAATCATGATGAGACACTTCTTGTTGCCAGTTATGTGATATTGTTAACATTTTTATGTGAATGTTATGTCTTGGATGTATTATATTTGTGTATGTGAGTTATCTTTATATCAATAGGGTTCTCCATGTTCTCTTATTGCATCTTTTATGAGCACATAAGTATTTAATATTAAGTGATATTTTGACACAATGAACATTTCTCTCTTTTTTTCTACACGATTTCATTTTCATACTATCCAATGAGAGATTAAAAAGAATAACATTTTGATTCAATTTATAGGATTCTAGTGTTAAGAACCTTGGATATTAATTACAAAACATGTTTGAAAAATGTCTTGATGAAAAAATAATCAATTGAAATAATAAAAAGCGAAGCTTAAGCCTTTACCACTCTAAATATAAGCAAGGGTTAATTGAAGATGAGATTGACTTAACACAAAGGAATAAATAATAAACAAGTATTTGTAAAGGTAGAGTGAATTAAATTTTTATAATGTACTTGTTAGGGGGAACTATGTCATTTAAATATACTAATGACCCATTACAAATAAAGATGGTACATGACTGGTTCAATTGAAAAAAAATAGTCACTAAAATAAGGTAGAGATGATGCACAACAGAGAATCCCTATGAGAGTAGAGATAATTTTAGGGAATGGATGTGATTCAAAAATAATGTAGATATACATGTGCACAAATTTTGGATATCTCATGTAAAATTTTGATTGAGTTTGATTCTTACAAATAACATTGTTATTAAGATACGATTTGATTTTAATGCAGCATTAGAGAATCAATTGAACAACTAGGGTGGAATAGGTGATTCCTTGCACTCTTGAAACTTGTAAGTGTTCTAAATGTTAGCAAAAATTTAAGAATTGGTTGGTTAAAGTTCTATGGAGTAAACACAATAATTATTCCGTAATGGGGCATGGGTCAACCAATTGGTGGTACTATAAATAAAACATATAGAAGTGGATCACAAACACAACAACTTAATCTTTAGTAAAAAATATATTTAAATATTTTGATTAATATTTTTGAATTAAAAGTGGTATAATATGTTATATACCACTCTCATTAATGTAAGATATGATGGTACACAAAGCTAGTGGCTATATTGAAGAACAAGTCAAGCAAATTTTCCATGATGTTAGATCTCACGTGGATTTTTTAAAAAAAAATTGATCCAACTCAAACTATATTGGATTTAAACCAACTCAATACTATGTTATTGATAAAAATTTCATATTCATAAGTCAATGATGTAATATTTGGTACACAAAGGAGTGGGTTATATCATTACAATATAAAAATTATGTGTATAATTGACAATCTTAGCTAACGAGAGGTTATATGATGTATAAACAGTTTTGTTCACAAGAAACTATTACATCAACCAAAATTATGGCCTTGGGTTCTTGTATAAACTTGTGCTCATGTGTTTATGTTTGTGTAACTTGTCAACATTAATGATAATGTTTCTTACCTAAATTAAGATAAAAAATTAATATAAAAAACATAATCAAGAGTCAAACATGGTTGAAAAGTGGTACAATGATAGGTTTAATCATCTCTTAGGGGTCCAATGACCCCTTTTTTTCATGATGATGAAACCATTACATAATGTGGGTAGTAGTTTTAAAACTACCCATATGTATTACTTGACAATTATGTAATTTCAAAGATTTAAAACATGATGTTGGGTTAATTTTCCAATACAGGCACAGCTAAAATATGTTTAGAGGATGTTGTTATTAATTAGAAAATATTCTAAAATTTTCAATGAGAAATTGGTGTTAGTAAGGAGGATTAAATAAATTTGAAAATCTAGGGTTCAAATTCTTATAGGGTAAAGTTTAGAGAGAACTAGTTTGGCACGCACACACGCGCATGCGCGTGCACACACACACACACACACACACACACACACACACACACACACACACACACACACACACACACACACACACAGAGAGAGAGAGAGAGAGAGAGAGAGAGAGAGAGAGAGAGAGAGAGAGAGAGAGAGAGAGAGAGAGAGAGAGAGAGAGAGAGAGAGAGAGAGAGAGAGAGAGAGAGAGTAAAATAGTGATTTAGATACATTGAAGAAAGAAGAATATGATCTATTATTCATAGTTAGTAGGGGAAGTGTGTGTGTGTGTGTGTGTGTGTGTGTGTGTGTGTGTGTGTGTGTGTGTGTGTGTGTGTGTGTGTGTGTGTGTGTGTGTGTGTGTGTGTGTGTGTGTGTGTGTGTATTCATCTTTGTAATAATGTAGGATTATTCAATAAATGTAGAGTTTTTTAATTCATTTATAAATTCTTGTGATTTTATGTATCCAAAACAGAGTGCATGTAAAACCCAATAGAGAGTATGGAAGTAATTCAATTATCTCAATAATTTTTTGTCAACATTAGTTGCTATCATAGAAAATTTTACCTTATTGTGTTGTGTGAGAGAGGATTTTGTTCATTTAATTGTGGGTTGTGAAAGAGAAGCATGCATTTTTATCTTGAAGATATGGTACATAGAGGAATACCTCTTAGAGCTAGAAGTGTAACTTGAGTTGAAAATTTTGTAGAGATGTTGAAATAAATTAAAGTGAGGTTATATGCAATTAGGGGTGCACAAATAAGAAGAACCAAAGTTATTTGTGTGAGTATGGATGAGGAAGGATTAACACAAGAGTTTAAAGTGGAAGAGCAAGTCGATGATCTAGAATACCATATTAATGAAATATTATACAAAGATGGAAATTAAACTAAAGATGGAAAAACCCTTGTTATAGAGGAAGTTGATGCATAAAAAAAATTGGCCAACCTTCCAAAGGCCATAACTTTTGACCTCAGTGTAACTCCATTTGAGATCATCTTCCATGAATCAAAATGATCGTCAACTTATTTTTCGTATGTTAATTTCATTATTTTAGTTATTTGATAAGTTTTTAGAGATACACATGCTTGCATGCAAAAATTACTCTAAATAGGGGCAACTAAAAATAGACATTTTCTTTTAGATTTTAGATTTTTCAAATTTTGCATGACCATCTAAATTTTGAGGCCAAAGCATGGTTTGAGTTTGTGATCATCTAAGGATTCAAGATCTTTCTCTATTGATAATTTTTTTGTTCTTGATAGTTTTCAGTTTCATTAGAAGCCCAATCCATTAGGGTCTTATTAAGTGGGTCTTTGAGATGCAAATATGTTTTGACTATGAGTCAATGGAAGACCTAAATAAAGTAAAGTTTTACTATGCCAAGTTCAACTGGCATGCATCCTTGAGGTGGGATCATGTCCAATTAGAAAGGAAAAGAAGAGGAAAAGATAAAATTAAAACATTGGACACAATGATCAAATATTTGAAAATTAAAATCTACCTTTTGATTATGTACTTGTTGTCCTATTGCTTAGGTCGGAAGAACTTATACCTCTAACCCTGAAATGTAATACCCATTATGGTTGGATAGAGTTAGATCTATAATTGAGGTAGCCTTCTTTTTGGGAATAGTCCCATTTAATGATGAACCACCACCACCTATGTGTATTTATGTTTCTTATGTTTAATATATTGTACTACTAGTTATATGTTTTGAGATTCGTATTATTTCGTTATGATTTTTTTATCTATCATTTATTTTAGGTCATGAGTACAAACCAACCACCTTGTTATAATAAGTTATGTTGTACTTTTATCTCCATATATTTTTAATTATAATTATAATAATATATTTAAAATTTAAAAAATAAGTCATTAAAATTTATCTGATTAATTTAATAGATATTTAAATTCAAAATAAAATCATGAAACTTGATTTAATTATTTTTATTTAAAAACTCATAAACCTATTTCTAATTGAATATATCAATGAGTGGAACATGTATGTCTACTATTATAGAATTAGAATGTTAAAGAGAAATTAGTTTAGTCTAACATTTCACTGTAACTAAAAGAGCTTCATCTTATACTTCTTTACAAATAGGCATATAAATTCAAAGTAATCATTTCAGTCAATGCAGAAATTGTTGATGGTTAGTACAATGTAAAAAATAAATAAAAAATTGTAAATTAGTATTTTTAAAATGAAATGGTAATTTTTATGTAAAAATTTAACAATAATTTATATTATATTAAATAAAATGTATTATAAATTTAACATTTTTTTCAAATATTTTATGGTTTTAAATGCTTACAGTTTATAGAAAAATTTAGTATGTAATTTATAATTTCAAAAAAAAAAAAAAAAAAATAGAGAAAAAGAAGCTAAACCCTGTCAATTTTCAAGCAAGATCACCAAGCATATTCATTTTTTTCTCCGGAATCCAGATTGTGAGTTGTTAATTTTTACAGTCGAAATTTTATTCTTGAAATTCACAATCTTATTTGAAGAAGACGGATGTTGAAGTGTAAGATCAATTTGATAAAATATATTGAATATTACTGGAGGTGGGAAGTGAGGACTTTCTTAAAGCATTTTCCTATTAATTATAAGTCATCCAATACCCTTTCAACAGTTTTAAATTGATAGCAAGATTCCAAAACTAATTTCTTTTATTATATATATAACATCAACGGAGGTAGTAAAAGAAAACTTTCTTAAGGTCTTTTGAAAAGTGATAAAGCAGTTTTAAATTGTATAGGTATATTCGAAAATTAATTTTTATTATTATATATTAAACATCAATGGAGGTAGTAAGTGAAAGCTTTCTTAAGGCATCTTCCTCTTTAAGGAAAAGTCACTCGGTACCCACCTAACGGTAAAGTTTTTGAAAAGCGATAAAACAGGTTTAGGTCGATAAGAAGATTCGACAATTATGTTTTTTATTATATAATAACCACACATCCGGCGGGGCAGCAGGTGCGAAACATTCTGGTTATTTAACTTTGAAAAGAATTCAGATTTAAATATCTTTAGATTATCTTAGATTTTAAGAATTCTGGCAACATGGTTAAACCTATAATAAATTATTAGATTATCTTAGATTAAGCAGCCAGTGATTGGTAATATGAAAAAATGCTAAATTTGCCCCGCACAATCAATCTCTGTTAAATATGTTCCCGAGTTAACGTAGATTATCTGCGACAAGAATATTCGAAATTTCTGTCAATTCTGTCAGTTTTCCATGAAATATTAGGACTAAGCCGCTGCCTATTCAATCATGTTTTTATTTAGATTATACCATAAAATAAATCCACAACCAATTCCAGATTGCAATCAATAAATAATACCAATATATCGTGCAGGCCTTTATACAATTATAAAATTTCTTCCGTTTCGACTTTTAACATATTTTACAGCAAGACAAAGAGCTTGTCACTAAATTGAAACCCACGGCGCCGTTAACCTCTTTTACCATCAAAAGGAAAAGGAAAATGAAACCTTCCTTTTGAGAGCGACCATCTCATTGCCTACAGACCGAATATTAGATAATTCTAAATATTCTGCAAGTCGTGCCAATCATCTGAAATGACCGCCTCGGTTATTCTCTAATTAGATTCATGTTCCTATCTACACTATATTAATGTTATATAACACAATTGCAAATAAATACAACTAGTAATTACTAAACCGTAGAAATAATGGATTGCAATTGTCGAGGCGTTTCTTAATCTGTAGATTCAAGGCCTTCCTCCAGGAGTGCCGCCATGGCCAACTCCAGGACTGTGTCCTAATGGCTGATTGGTAAAGCCAATCTCATCATCATCCTCCTTTTTGCCAATGACTTCATCATGTTTTAGATCAGAAGGAAAAACTGTGGCTTTCTTGAAATGATAAAACCCCTCCACATCTTTAGTAGAAACGTTGGATTGAAGCTTGGGCTTTGGAGCTATATTGATGGGCTTCGACTCCTCAAACCCAAGGCTTCCAGTGGCTTCAATTTCAACTTCCATAACTCCCTTATGAGAACTAGACTCATTGCTCACCACCTTAAGCCCAGGCTTGCTCTTCATAAATTTTAGACTCCGAGCAGATTCACCAAGGGAAAATGAAAGCAAAAACAGAAGAATAATTAGAGCATAGTCCATAATAAAGTGCTTCTAATCACACAGCCGTCACTCTTGCAGAGACACTGTATATTGCCAAGAAGAATAACCAACCTCTAAAACCCCAGTATCAAATATTGGCCTATGGAGGGTTTTCCCCTCCGCCGTACTAAACGACAAATGCTTCTACGAAAGAAAAAACTAAATAGAAATGCTGCTGGAAAAAAAGAACAAAGACACAGGGAATTCTACTTGTTAAGAAGCTTGCTGGTGTATGAGCTATTTAAGCATGATTTCCACTTGTATGATGTCGACATTAATAACCGTCACCTGATGTCAAAAATAATACTTAAAGTTATTGATACAGGGCTGCCCACAAAGAAAAAGTAAAATCAAAATAATCAGGTAGTTAACCTAATAGAAATATCCTAAACGTATTTAACATTTCTTTGAAAGATGTGAACCTTGAGATATTTGTTTTAGATTTATTATATATTGTAATTAGTATTTTATTTATATATTAAATATATTTATTTTAAAAGTATAATAATTTGAAGGTATTTATTTTATATTTATATATATATATATTTGTTTGAAAAATATGATATTTTCAGAGTTTCTATTTTTAATTTATATAGTGAGTATATGGTTTATAAATATTGATTATAAAAAAATAAGTTTTAAAAATTTTAGTCTATTTTTTCGAAGTAAAGAATGGAAAATTCAATATTACAATAAAATAGATGTCAAATTTAATATCAAAAGTATCTTATGACGATCAATTAAATGCCAATTTTAAAGTCAACTTTAATAATTAACAATGGAGATTATAATTGTCCTCCACACCTACTATCATTATAGAACACCTATGAACATAATTATTTGAGTAAATAAATGTCACTCATAGTCAATATAATTATTATTGCTCGGTCAAGGAAAGTATGTTATGAAGGTGAGAAAACAAATGAGGAACGAACATAATTATTTGAATAAATAAATGTCACTCATGTTCAATATAATTATTATTGCAGCTAGGTCAAGGAAAGTTTGCTATGAAAGTGAGCAAACATATGAGGGAGTGTGCCACACAAGGCCTAAATTTGATAGTCAGCGTCTGTATCATTATTTTTTAGGATGGTTATTTATTTAATAATGACTTTTATATACTAATGTAATTTATAATAGAAGAAGAGAACTTTAGAGAATATATATTTACTATAATTATTTATAGTTTTTACCTTAAAAAAATATTTAAATTTAATATAATTTGTTTAAAAAATTGTTTATATTTTATGACTAAAAAACTTAAATACAATTATAGGGCCACTCCCCTACGGTGAGTTATTAGATTGATTGTGAAGACTATATAACCAACATATTAAATATATTGAAAATAAAATGTATCGTGCCTCATATGACCCTTAGTTTTTGTGTATTTTATAAAATTCAATGAATAAATATAAATTTTGAATGGTTGTAAACCACCTACTAATGTCTTCAAATTTATTCTATGCACTCTTTGCATCTATCGAAAGTAGAAATTATATTATAAGAAAGAATTATCAAAATTCAATAAATAAAAATAAAATTTGAATGTGTTAACCGATCATTAGTGTCCTCACATTCACTCTATGCATACTATATTTATTGAAAATAATCTCTATGCATACTACATTTATAGAAAATAATCTCTCTGCATACTACATTTATTGAAAATACTCTCTCTCTCTCAAAATAAAATTTGACTGATTGTAAATCGGCCACTAATGTCCTGATGTTCATAATATGCCCCAATATTGAATCTATCGACGGAAGAATATACAAGATTCAATGAATAAAAAGAAAATTTGATAAAATTTGACTGGTTGTAAATCGGCCACTAATGTCCTGACGTTCATTATATGCCCCAATATTGAATCTATCGATGGAAGAATATACAAGATTCAATGAATAAAATGAAAATTTGAGTGCATGTAAAGAATCTTCTAACCTGACTTCTTGGTGTGCGGTATGGAGGCTTTACTCGACTCAAAGTTCTCGACAGCCACTTTTGATTATTTTGGCGTCTTCTAATAGAGTTGAAAACGTGCTCGGAGGTCTTTGAAATTCGAACGATGAATGGCCGATATTCAAGCAATTTCATCTCCTTTATATTCGCCAAGGCGGACTAAATTTGATGGTCTCATGCGCGTATTTATGCTTTTCTAAATAAAATACAATCAATTTTTTAGTTAAGGAGATTATTAGATGTTAGGTAAATTTCATCATAAAATGTAAAAAGGTTATATAATAATAATATTTATTATTATTATAATAATTTTAATTGATATTTGATAAATAATGTTAAATAAAAAATTATTAAAAAATTAAAAATTATAATAATAAGGTTGATTATTAAATTTAAAAATTGTTCGCCATCATTTCTGTTTCAAAATATATATTCTACAATTTTACCATTAAATGAGAGATATTGAATTTCATATTCATAATAAATTTCTTGCTGAAATATATAATTAAAAGCAAAAACAATGATCTTATTGTTTCTTATGTAAAGCATTCTCTATGTTTTACATGTTTTTTCATTTACACAACACAAAAGTAATTAGTATTTCAAATAGAGAGGTATTCAACATTGTCTTGGGTTTACATCTAGGGTTATTTGGACCTTAAAAAGTTATGATATGAAAAAAGGTTTTAATAATATCAACATGTCATTTCCATTATCCATAGAATACTATATCAATTAATCATTTTAAACAATTATAAAGTGACGTTTTTTTACTACCCACTAATTTCCATTGTTTTCCTTGTGGTTTTGTATGGCTATTTTTGTTTGCTTTCTGGATTTAAAGTATGTGGGTTTGTAGTAACACAAAATTTATATACTAGTAATTGTAAAAAAAAGTGCAATGGAAACATGGATAGACAAAAATAAATATCTATAAAATGGTGGTAAAAAAAAGGAATTGAAATACATGCAATAATTGTAAAAAGATGTTTAATATCGAAGACTTTTAAATTGATTGATTTTTTCATACAATTAAGAGATGTCAAGAGATAAAACAAAGAAAGATAATTAATGTAAAATATGTATGATTAATTAAGAGGGGAATTTGATAAGGAATATAGCTTTTACTCTTTTTTTTCCTGACATGGACGTATTTTCCATTTTGCATTCTTGCATATACATCAAAAGAGAAATGAGAATAAATTTGAATGTCTTGTAAGGACTCAACTCTTGATAATGCAATAAAATTTAGGTGATTGCGTAAATTATTACTGATGTCAATTTTTATATTTTGAAATGTTAGTCCCTATGATTTATGTATTGTCAAAGCATAAACTATTTTCATGAGAATTTATTTAAAGTTAAATCATTTTATGGGAGGGATTGACACATTTTGAGTAATTTTTTGGATTCCATATTAAACATGTGTGTGTGTGTGTGTGTGTGTGTGTGTGTGTGTGTGTGTGTGTGTGTGTGTGTGTGTGTGTGTGTGTGTGTGTGTGTGTGTGTGTGTGTGTGCGCGTGCACACACGCACACAACTTCAAACATTGGTAGTTCATGTGGTTTGATGATATTTATGTGAACTATAGAACAAATTTATCTAAAATTACAATCAACCAAGCTAGACTCAACCCTCAAATTGGATGTAAGAATATTTTAATGTCATTTTGATCAAATAAGTTTTATATCTAATTGACTATCTTGGATCTTTAAAATTAGTTTTCTTGGTAAACTATATATTTCTCTATGCAATCAACATATTTAATGATTTCAACATTTCTTAGTATGTGGTCATGCCAAAGTATTTGTTGCGTATACGTGAGTTGATAAATTAAGTGAGACTTGTTTTTAGAAGACAAATAGATATGATTTTGTCAGATTAATAAATTCTAGTCTTCAAATTTTTTATTAGCATTTCACACATTCAATAGTAGATTTTGAAATTTTATTAATATCTTCGGCTTCCAGGAGTGCTCACTAACATAATAAAATAATCACGTAGTTAATGTAGTAACAACATCCTAAACCCTCTCCTAGTTAAATATAACTTTTCTAGTTGGTATATTTCATTGTAACTAACTAATAAAGAGATATTTAAGATAATTGTTTTTAAAAAAAGTTCTAAAAAATATTGATTTTGAGATGTTTATTTTTGATTCATTATATATTCTATTCACTAATTATTTTATAAATTTTTGTGTAAATATTTTTTATTAATTGTTGAAAAATATTTTTTTATAAATATATTATTTTATATAGTTTGAAAAGAAATTATTTACTTTATTAATTTACTTTTTTAATTGAATTTTTTTAATATAATAATTAAATAAATATCAAAATTAAAAATTAAACATTAAATATAATATATAAAAGATTCCTTAATAAATAACAATTAACATTATAATACTTTTCCACCTCTCCCACTATTATAAAACAATAAAATATATGTATATGATTAAATAGATGCCACTTGTTCAATATAATATTACTAGAGTTAGGTCAAAATGGGATGATGGAAATATAAAACAGACATCTTGGATCTATCGAAGGTAGATTCCATCATCCAGTCAGTCTTTTAAATAAAAACAAACCTTCGAGTGGTTGTAAACAGGCGACTCTATGCACGATCCATCTCCATTCTCACTCACTCTCTTTTAATTTTCTAATTTGACTATCTTGGTTTGTGGTATGGAGGTTTTATTTTATAATATTTCAAAATAAATGGAGTTAATCATTACATTTAATATATGTTATCATTATAAAAATAACTATTGGATGCGACGGCTGCGAGCGGAGGAACGAATGGCGGCCCATCGACAGGGCCCAGGAAGGACAGATCTTTACCTGGGGCGAGCTCTCTTGGACAGGAATCGATATACATTAGTGAGCACTTGAAGTTGAACAAGGTTAACGGATGTCTCTTGCGGAGTCAGGATCGCCCGGTACTGGTTATTCCCCTAGAGGCAGTGAAGGAAGATGTTGAGTATTTATCCTCACATACTTTGATTTTCAAGTTCCTAGGCATTCGAATCCCCCTAGCGGCCTTGGAAGCTTGGATTCGTCGTTCTTGGCAAATAGAAGGTGATTTTGATACTATGTTGGCTAGAAATAGTTATTTCTTGGTGAATTTTTCTTCTGTATTAGATCGGAATCAAATTTTTGAGGGCAGTCCATACTTCTAGGATCGTGTGGGTCTTTTTCTCAAACCCTGACATGTAGAGTTTAACTCTGCTGAGGAACTTCCAGCCTGTGTGCCTATTTGGGTTCACCTTTTGTGACTTCCTCTAGAATTCTGGCGGGAGGATATCCTCCATCAGATAGCGGCCATGCTGGGAACACCAACTGCTATTGCTCATCAATCACTGGACAAAAAGATCATTTCTTATGCACACATTTGTGTTGACATTGATTTAAATAATCCTTTGCCAGATTCCATGGAGATTTGTATGGGTTCCTCATCCTGCATCCAACAAATAGATTATGAATCTATTCCTTTTCGCTGTCGAATCTGTCATGTATATGGACATTTGCATCGCCAATGCCCTCAGGGTTCCAAAGGTAATGGGACAGGTCCTGAATCTTCTGCGCTAAATACAACATATGCTGGCAAGGGGAATGGTCGACTGGACCTTTCTGATTATGCAAAAACCCACCCTGATAGTGTGGTAAAAGGTAAAAATCTTGCAAACAATGCAAGTATGGCGCAAGGAGCAGCTAACCATAATAGCTCTGGCATGGATGGCTTTATACTAGTCCAACACTAAGCGAAAGGTCGAGGTCAGAAACGTATGAATGTTAACCGGCAAGTAGATTTGGGGTTCAACCGGTTTGAGGCCCTTGAAAGTATGGCCATCGAGGATGGCATTTCGACAGAGGACTAGGGGGAAACTTTAAAGTTAGATAAGAAAAGTTCAGGTCTCAATGAGGTACAGAATATGGTGGTTCAACTGACCCTCGGCATTTCTCTTGGCCCAGAGGAGGAGAAACTTGAGGCTTCGCGTGTCATGCAAGATAAGGATGTTAGTTGGGAAGACTTGGTCAAGGAAGTAGATGCTGGAAGGAAAGAAAAAGGATCTTCCTCGGCGCTTGGCCTAATGTAGAGACCATTCAAGAAAGTCTCCTTTACTACTCCCTCCAAAGCTGGGAGAAAGGACCAAGATAGAATCAAACTTACAGGGGATTTATTGGTAGAATCAGGGGTTGTTAAGACCTTAGATGAACATTTCCCTCAATCTACTGAATGATTGTCTCATCATGGAATGTAAGAGATTTGAATAGTATCCCCAGACAAAAAGTTATACGTAGATTGGTGATTGATCATTCTATGGATATTCTCTGTATCTAGGAGACCAAACTCTCTGTTGATTCATTGTTTACTTGTATGTTAAATATTTGGTTTTTTGGTCAATGTTAGTGTGTGGGTGCCCTGGGAAGCTCGGGGGGTTTGGCCATGTGTTGGGACCCGAGGAAAATCTTGCCACTTCATTGGGTATCCTGCCTATCGGCTCTTTCAATGGTTCCCTCTTCTCTTGAAACTGGTGAACTGATTCTGGTTACCACATTATATGCACCTATTGATATAGATGGGCAACTTCAATTTTGGGAGCATATCCGCTATGTCAGAAATTGTCATCCGTTCCTGTCATGGATTATGGCTGGCGATTTTAACGCAGTACTAATCCTGGAGAAGAAAAGAGGTGGGTTGACTCGTTTAGGCCCCTCTTCTGATTATCTGTGCCATAATGTTGAATTGCTACACCTTTATGATGTTAGACCCTCAAATGGGCTATTCACATGGAGTAACATAAGAACAGGTAATGTTGCCATCTCAGAATGCCTTGATAGATTTTTTGTCTCTTGTTTTTGGCAGTCTAGTGCTATCTCTCTCAATTCTAAAATTCTTAACTGGAGAGGCTCTCACCATTGGCCTATTAAGCTCTCCACCAATCATATTTATGGGCCCAAAAAGCCTCCCTTTAAGTTTCAGCTGATGTGGCTTCATGACTCATCTCTCCATGACTTCATTGGCCAGTGGTGGAGACAGGGGGTCCTGCATATACAATTGCTATGTATTCTTTCCTTAGAAAACTTCAGTATGTTAAAATAAAGTTACAGATCTGGAATAGAAACTATTTTAGCAACTTGCATTGTATGAAGAAGAAGGCTCAAGACCGGTTAGATGGAGTAACTAGACATATAAGAGACATTGGGTTATCTGAAGCACTTCGTTTAGATGAATCTAGAGCTACAATTACCTTAGCAGAATGGGAACTTTGGGAAGAGATCTATTGGAAACAGAAGGCTCATATTGATTGGCTCTAGGAAGGGGATAAGAACACAACTTTTTTCCGTAATTCTATGCAGGTGTGGTGCAATAGGAACTTTATCTCTTCCCTTGTTACTCAATATGGGATGTGCCTAACCTCCTCCCAATCTATTACCAGGGAAGCCATCTGGTTCTATTCAGCTCTATTTTGAGGCGACCCACCGCTAGATGAGGTGGCTAAAAATATAGTTTTATCTTGCATTCCCCCTGTGGTGACTGCAGAAATGAATGAGTTTCTCATGCGACCAATTGGTATGATAGAGGTTGAGGAGGCAATTTTTAGCATGAGGAGAGGAATTCTTTCAGGACTTCTGGGATATCATCAAGCAGGATCTGATGGATGTGATCTAGGAGTCTTACTCTAGCAAAGAAATGCTTAGAGATTTGAATGCCACATTTTTGGTCCTAATCCTGAAGAAGGAGAAAGCTAATCAGTTGGATTTGTTTAGGCCCATTCCTCTTTGCAATGTGGTCTATAAAATCATTAAAAAGCTCATTGCGTAATGGCTTAAAGGTTATCTCCCCAGGGTCATCTCAGAGGAACAAGGGGGTTTTGTGGTAGGAAAATAGATTCTAGATGGAGTAGTTGCTTTGAAATCTATTCACTCTATGAGCACATCTCAGGAGCGTGCCATGGTTATTAAGCTCGATTTAGCCAAGCTTATGATAGAGCTAGCTAGAGATTTCTACAAAAAGTCCTTTTGGCATTTGGCTTCAATCTGGAGTGGATTCATTGGGTGTTAAGATGTGTTACTACGCCTTCCTTTTCAGTCCTTATCAATGGGGCACCTTCTGAGCTTTTTGGTGCTTTAAGAGGCCTTCATCAAGGGGATCTGCTCTCTCTGTACCTGTTTATCATTCTAGCTGAGGGACTTGGATAGCTCTTCAAATTTCATGTTTCTTAAAATGTTTTGCATGGATGGAGATGGGGGAATGGGTTAAACCCCTTGACTCACCTCCAATTTGTTGATGACACAATCTTGGTAGGGAGAGCTCGGATTTAGGAAACGGAAGCTTTCCGACTCACCCTTAACAATTATCTGGCGGCATCTGGGCAAAAAATTAATGACCATAAGTCCTTTATTTTCTTCTTCAACACTCCTGAGCCTATTTAGCGAAGGATTGCTACTATTTTGAGGTTTCAGACTCAAACCCTCCCGGTGATTTATTTAGGAATTCCCATTGTTGTTGGAAGGTAGCGTAGGCTCTTTTGGCAAAATGTGCTAGAAAAACTAAGGCAAAAAGTTAGACACTGGGCACATATGTGGCTTTCTACTACTGGTAGAGTGATTCTTCTGCAATCAGTAATCCAGGTGCTGCACATATACTGCAGTATGATTCAGGCAGCCCCAGTGTACTTCTTGAAGGCATTTGATGCTCTTTCTCGACAATTTCTTTGGAGTGGCAACCTGTAGAATACCAAATGGAGCCTTATTAGCTGGTCTACTATATGCTGACCAAAGCAGGAAGGAGGCCTCAGACTACGCTCTGCTATGTTGTCCAGTCAAGCCCTTGCTACCAAGCTCTATTGGTGATGGTGTTCTAATCAATCTTCCTTTGAGGCCCAAGTTCTGTCATCCAAGTACTTTCCAGGTATGGATCCCCATGATATTTCCAAGCTCCCTCTTGAGGGAAGAGGGTCGATGGTGTGGATTAATCTCAAGCTTGTAGCTTATCTTGTGAAATGCAGCCTCTTCTGGGTTTGCAATAATGGTTTGGAGGCCTTCTTCTGGAGAGACTCATGGGATGGAGCGCCTCCTCTTTTATCTTCACACTGCATTTGCAGCCTCTAGATGATTCTTTTCATTCTGTTGGATGGCACACAGTGGCATAGTACAAAGAACCTTTTAACTTGGGCACGATTGTTGGATATAGGTGGAAAAATTCCTTTGACTGGCTATCGGGGGGCTTGGAGGAGGATCAGATGGAATTAGCTCAAATTCTTACCTCCAGAGGATGTAGCTCCCTGCAAGGATGGGATGTCCTTGCCTGGGGAGGAGATGCGACTGGCCAGTATTCTGTGTCTTTAGGATACAGGGCTTTTACAAAGTAATTGTTTGACGGAGGGCAGTTCTTATGGGGGAAGAAAATTTGGAACCAGGCTTCATGGCCCAAGTGTAATTTTTTTCTATGGTTGCTTAATCACAACAGGTGTCTTACTTGGGATAATCTCTGCAAGCATGGATTTTAGGGGCCATCTATGTGTGTCTTGTGCCACAGCAGTGAGGAGACTGGATCTCACCTTTTCTTTCAATGTTTGTATGCTAAACAGATTTTGCATCTGTGGTGGAATGCTTGGGGCTCTCCTTGTTGGCACGCTTCTTCATTGGCTAAATTTTGGGGTCGATTAGGGCATTCTCCATCAAAGGTTTCTATTCTACAAAATGGCTGGTTAGTTGGCCCCTCTTTTATTTTATGGAATATTTGGATTGAAAGGAATAGGAGAATCTTCAGGGGTGTCCATCTGGAACTGAGAGCTCTGTGGATGAAAGTCATTATCTCACTGCAAGAAACCTTATAAGTGAAGTGTGGTATTGTTAGTGGCCTAGATCCTAAAGCTGCTAGCATTTGCTCACGTCTTGCCCTTGACCCGACCACGATCAGTGATGTTGATTCGAGCAGCCTCTAGGTGAAAGCAAATAGGAAACAAGCGCAACCTGTTAATTAGGTGGGATGTTGGACTGCCCCTGCGAATGGGGTCATTAAAATCAATACCAATGGCTCCTCGCGGGGGAACCCAGGGGATGCTGGTATCGGTGGAATTGGACGTGACAACGCTGGGAGTATTCAGTTTCTCTTTTCAATCTATAAAGGCCATCATACAAATAACCTTATGGAAGCCATGGCTATCCTGGAGGCAGTGAAATGTTGTTGTCGACAATGCTGGTATAACATTATCTATGAATCAGATTCGCAAGTGATTGTCAATTTGTTGAATAAATGTAATCTTGTTAAGGTGGATTGGAATTTAGATGTAGTTGTTCAACAGATTCTGCAGTTAAGTACTTCCTTATTTTCTGTTTCTTTCAAACACATTCCTCTTGAGTGGAATGGTGTAGTGGATTGCCTTGCCAAGTGGGCTTCGGAGAATGGGCCTTTATGGAGCATTACTGATCAATGGATGTTTCCTCTAAGTTTATCTCAGAAACTGGTTCAACTTGTTGACCAGGATAAAGAGTTGTAACTGTTGTTTCACTTTCTTATTTAATAAATTTTTACCCCTCTTTTAGTTTAAAAAAATATATGTTATCATTATCATCATTTCAAAATATTTACTTTACAATTGTATTATTAAATGTGAGATATTAAATTTTACAATCAACATAAATATTTTATTAGAACATAAAATTACAAGCAAAATTATGTTAATAATCAAAGAAGATTATATGAGAGCTTCAATACATTAAAAATAATGATAAAGTTAAATATATAAAATAATATTAAAAATTTGCACACACTATATTCTTTGATTATGTAATTAATCAGGCATTACATCTTTATTAAAATGTCAATCTTTTAATCATGGAGATTCATCTCTCTATTAATATCTCAACCATATAACCTCCTAACTACCTAGAATCTCTCATAACATACGTGAGTTATATTAATGAAAAATTAAACTATAATATACCACAAATACATGTTATTAGCAAATCTTAAGCTGACAAACCATCTAAGGTCTAATATTCCTAACATTCCCCCTTCTAAATATTTACATGGTTTTTTGTCTTTCAAGCGACATAATGAAAGTAGAGAGGTAACACAACAATCTCTTAATGACCACTCACTATCTAGAACACATGTACTGAACAACGTAGAAACTTTAAATAGAAACCACCTATCATCAACTGCTCACTACTAGGAATACATCAACCTAGTAAGTGTGAGAACTACACACAAGAACCACTATTCAACCTTCATGCTTGCATCTCCTAAACACCTTTTTTATGTAGTGCATCATGTGAAAAAATAAAAAATTCACCTCTTATTTGTCACACATACAAAGCATAATAGAAAACTAAAAATACATGAAAAAGCTAAGAATGAGGATTAAATCCTCATTATCACTTTTGTAGCCCCTACACGTGATTGTTGCCACTCAATTTTGTATAGTGTAGATATTCACCACTACATTGATGATCTTCATCAACATAGCCATTTTTCTACATATTATTATCATTATAGAAGTGGCCCTATTGTTAGTGGCTAATGAGAGGCATAGGGAGTCTCCATCTTCCAATGACTGCACTCTCCTTCATTTAAATGACTTAGTCAAATTAGTCATTATGCGCTCTGATGGTTCTAACAAGTTCTCTATTTATTATTTTCATATAAATTAAATACCTTCATAATATAAGAGTACATATTTTTGTTGGACGTTAATTTCAATTGATAATACGTCATTTACAATATAACAAATATCTAATTTAACTCTTGACACTTTAGTGACTAAAGACATATTATCGACACTCATTTGACAATAAAATGACATAAAACTATAGACAACAATTAAAACTAAATATGTAATTAAATTTATTAAAAAATAAAATCTTTTTTTTTTAACGATTTTTTTATTTTTATAAACATTGACAAATATTAATAGTCAATCCAAACCTATTTGATGATATCTTTTATGACATAGATTTTAATCACATGTATCAAATAAACATAAAATTAAACTAAAGACATAATGTTTTTATACTCTTGAATATAAAACTACTATTGTACTAGCTCATAAAAACTCAAGACTGTAACATTCTAAGGATTATAAACCATACAATATTCTAAGCTATAAAATACGTAATCCAAATGTGACTGAAGAACTCAATATAATAAAATTACTATTATAATAACAATACGAATCTTAATGAAATTGGTTTCTATACACTAAGCATATATACACTTTAACAAACACTAAAACTATATATAAAATGGAGCATCTAAAAAAGCCAATTCCGCGGGCTCTTTGTTGCTTGCAAGTTTGAAGGTAATGACAGAGGCTCGAGTAAAAGACACCTTGGTTGTTGCCCAAATTTCAGACATTAAACTTGTATGAACAGATGGTTTGAATGGATTGGGTAAATGATTTTGATGCAAATGAGGAACTGCACTCAATGACAAACAATTTATCCACTTAGTTCGATTGAAGCATGGAAGCTTTGAACTGATCTGAGTGCCAACGGCAGTGGAGAAAACTGTTGTAACGTGAAGAGGAAAATGTGAACATAAACTAATCTGAGCTCCAAATTAGATAGCACGGTGGGAGATTGCAAACATGGCAATGAATGATGGAACCAAAGATGATGCCAAATGGTGCAAATCAAATTCGAACGGAATGCAGGTTTTGAAATCTTAGTTTTAGAGAAGTAATGCACTCAGCCGTGTCACTAAATTGCCTTGGCCAAATTTGTCCCTCCAGGAAAAGCAATCTACATCGTACTGATCTGCTTCATATACTTAGGTGACAATAGCTCTTGACACCATGGATGACAATAAGAGAGAGTTGTGTATAGAGAGAATTGTACAGACTATGTTTTGATCTTATTCCTCACCCTGATCTGAATGACTTTACTTAGGTGGATAACACTATTATTCTTCTTACTATCCTTTGATTTTCAAGATCCCGTTTCTACGATTTACACAAAACACTGATATATAAAACTACTTAAAGTATAAAAGATTATATATAGCTTTCATCAATTGGGACAACCACAGCAATCAACAGATATGTCCCGTGTTTTGTTAAAGTTTTCGTATTGCTCTGATCTCACTGCTAATAATTTTAGGGAGTTATTCAAAGGTTTTAATACATTCAAAATAATGATAAAATTAAATATAGAAAATAATATAATTTTTTTTTATATATTATATTTTGATAGGAAAGTCAATCTAACAACCAAGGTCATCTATATCTCTATTGATATCTCAACCATATAATTTCTTAAATACTTAGAATCTCCCATAAACTACATAAGTTATATTAGCAACTCACCAAACTAAACTATGTGAATTATATTAGTAATTCACCAAATTAAAATATACCACAAATATATTATTATTAAATTGTATGGTAACAAACCATCTAAGGTCTAATATTCCTAACAAATGAATGATATCATTATTTCATATATCAAATATTTTTTATGTTTTGCACATTTATTCATTCACACAACATAATTTGTTCATTTACACAACATAATGGTAATCTAGTATTTCAAATAGAGAATTAGTTAATATTTTATTTTGTTTTACATATATGGTTATTATGCCCTTATTTATTATTTTATAAAAAATAATATCAATATCATTTTGTCGATGTTAGAGGTTTTTCTTTAAATGTTAAAGTGGAATTTTTTTAGGTACTCGTTTAATTTATATTGTGGCTTTTCATATTTTAAAAATAAAATTTTGTTGGCATCTACTAATTTTGTTATATATATATATATATATATATATATATATATATATATATATATATATATATATATATTTATATAAAGTTTGTAGTAATATAAAATAATATATTAAAGTGAGTTTTTCTAATTTGAGGTTATTATTAATTTTTTTTTTAAATTAATTATTTTTTTGGTATATTTTTTCTATTAAAAGTTTTATATTATAATTTATAAATTGAATACTGTGAATAGTTGTTAGTTGAATTGGAGAAGATGTTTGGTTTACAAAGAGCCCATCAAATATCATTTTTTAACTTTTGATAATAAATTGAACCGTAATTATTTATTAACTTTTGTCAATATAATTTTATTTGAAAAAGCGATTGGAATATAATAAGGATAGTCCAATTTAGTAAACCCCTCTCATAAAAAGTGATCAAAACTAAGATAAGGATAGAAAGAAACAAATAGTTATCATAAAACCCTGTGAAAAATTATTTGGAGCATTAGTTCCTTCAAAATAGGAATATAACTTTTTTTTGTCACGTTAGTCCATGGACATAAAATAGGGTTGTAAATATAGTCTTGGTGGACCAGTTTTAAAGTTCAGTCATTCCAGCCTAAGATGCATCTGATTAATATTATTTATACCATAAAATTATATGACTTTTGGTCCAATATAATATGTTTCATCTCGTAATTTACATCATATAATACAAAAATTAGTTCATTTTAATTAACATTGCAATACGCAAATAAAATTTTAAAGAACCAATAGCCTATTTATTTCTTATGATGTGTCGGAAAAGAAAAGCACATAATGATATATATCCAATGCACACTATATTCCAAAACATATATATGCAATTGACTATTGTAGAGGAAAATTTAAAAGGGAAAAAATAACCACATCAAAAAAGATATATCTTATTAAATTAATTATGAAGAACCTTTTCCATTGATGAAAAATAAAAAATAATATGTCATTTACGTTTGATTATTTTCATTATTATTATGTAGAGTTTTTATAACATTAATAAAATTTGATCTCATTTTAAATGTAAGATGTTGATGTTAGAAAGAAAGACAATTTATTTAATAATAATTAAACTTATAATGTTGAAAAAATGAATGAAGAAAATTAATATATTAAAGATTTAATACATATATAACTATTATGTTATCTTTTTCCTTATATTATTTTCATATAATTATTTTTATTGTTATGACTTTAAATATTTATAACATAAGTTAGATAAAAAAATATTATAAACATATATTATTAATGTTTATGTTAAAGTTGAGAAGAAATACATTGGACATAAGGACCAAGAAAGTAATCATAAATACAATTGTCGAATTAAACAATGCACTAGATATATAATATTTTTCAAAATTAATTAAACCTATCACATAAGGAAAAAGTATGTGAATACAATATTATAAAAATTAAAATAACTAATACATATTTAAAATGTGCTGAAATAAAAACTTAAATGTTTAAAACTTGTGAATAAAAAATTTAAGAATTTGTTATTTATGACTTACATGTGCTTTTTTAAATGTTAAAAATAGTGAAAAGTAAATCTAAATAGAAATATGAACAAACTCTATTAAATTATTTTAAGAATAGAAAAACTACATAATTTTAGTAGAAATGTGGGGTCGATTTTAACTTTTTTTTCCAATCATAATAAGTTCCCTTGATTTTTGAAATTTTTATATTCGGGACGAAATATATACACCTTGCTAATTTTGATTTGCTTACACACAATTTTCAAAAATGTCATGTCTGTAATATCACTTTCATTTGTGGCAAAGCACCCAAGAATATATAAAATTTTAACCTCTATTTAGCCAGGTTGTTGGTACATATCTTGTAAGCTCATAATCAAAGTTAAATTTAGTTATTATTATTTTTCGTTGTCCCAAAGGACTTTGTTTTGTTTCTCGAGATAATGACTTGTAATTATATGCTTTGTAATGAAACCTATTTTTTACATGTATAAAAACATAAGAGTCAAGAGGACAATGATGAAATAATTAAATCAATGTGCACTCTCCTTGAAAAGTGTGAAATATATATAATTTTTATTCATTATTAAATAGATTACGGTATATGTGTGTATATGGATTTCTCAATTAAAATTTAGACATATTTATCCATAGGAAAACTATAGAAAACAGTCAAAACAAGTAATTAACGGATGAAAAACATAAAAAAGGATAAAATACCAATAACATAGATGAAAAAAATCATGGGTACTATGATTATTGTTTTAAAAAACTTGAAAATGATGGTTTCTAGACATTTTAGTGGCAATTAGGGTCATTTAAATAAAAATAAATAGTTGATATGTATGTTTTCAATAATTATAAAAGAGTTTATCATTAATTTTAAGTGAATAAAACATAAAATTGTAAGTAAAATATAAGCCAACGGAAGATAATATACAATCCAACACAAGGGGAAAATTTATGAACAAGAGCTAAATACATTTATACAAATCAAGTCTACCCAAAAACATGAAAAAAGCAGTGTGAAACTATGGATTATACTGAAACTATGTTTCTACATAAGTGCTCAATTTTATTTGGATGCGTGTGATGCATGCATACATATCATAATAAAAATTAGTTAAAAAAAGTGATACATGCATATTTCTTGTGGGATAGAAAATTAGTTTTGATTGTGTTATGAAAATGTAAAAGATTATAAATGAAACAATGCATCTATATTCAAAAATCACTTTATAAACAAATCTGAAAGTGTATTTATATATAGGCAAACCTCTTTTCAGATTACTTTATTAATACACTAAATATGACAAGCCAATGACAGTTTCAAAGAAAGACATTATGGTGAGCAATTATAATTAAATTCCTTTTGAATTGGGCCCAACATCCTCTATATACTCTCTAAGATAAATACTAGTATTTGTATTCCTCCTTTTCAATGGTCCAGTGCTAGATTCACACTCCCATTAATCTTCTATAATTTTGTGAATTGCTTTGTAACCACCTCCACTTCTTGCATGCCTTTGTCATATTAGTGTGCTTCTCTGAGTCTTATATCTTGCGCTCCTTATTCTCTGCTTCCTTTTCTTTCAAAACACCCATCCGCATAAAGGTCTTCCACACTCTTTCCCCCTATTTATTTATTTTACATTGTTCTCTCCCACACCATGGTCTTTCATACTCTTCCTACACCCTTGCATCTCCATGCTTATGGATAAAAATAACTTAGAATATATTAAATTTTTTAGGTCTAACATAATTTAACATGTAATATAGCATTCAACACTTAAATGAGCTTGGATTTAGGGCTTCAAGCTTTTGTTAGGACCTGATCCTTGTGATTGATTGTTAAATTGGGATGTATAGGTAATCCCTTTTTATGAGCATAATTATATATATGTATTTATGATGACTACTAGATTGTTTTATATTTCAATAGATTTAGATCTAATTTGTATTTTAGTGGGACTCTTTGGGTACTATATCATGCGATCTATATGCTAATTTTATGGGCCAACCCATAAATATGATTTAAATTTGAAAATTGATCATTGCTTGCCATGGGAATGAGTTTGGAAGAGTTGTATCATAAATCTTGAATTTTGCAGGCATCTGAGTATGACAAACTCATCAAAAATAAGTTAATAATGATGTGATGATTTAGGGTTAGTTTATCTATGACTTTAAATAGGTTAGGCTTATAAAAGGCAATCCCTATAGGTGACTAATATCAAATCAAGAATGCCATATTGATGGAATCTATGTGCATGTTAAAGATGGGTATATAAGAGCCATATGTGTTCATAAAATTTATATATGATCAAGGTATGTCAATATTGACATTGCAAAGTATCTAATACTAGTGTTTAGTGTCTACACTACAATTATGTTACATGTTTGACTTGTTTCTTGTCATGAACTTGACTAAAAATAAATGACTTGATATGATAACATCATTCAAACTTGGTTATTGATCCATAAAAGTTAATCCTTGATTTTTTATTAAGCCAATTTTCCCTATTGGATTTTTTTATTATATGACAATATGAATGAGTTTAACAACCCTGATCCATTTGACTATAGGTCAACATCCTCATTCTACAAAAAAATATTGTCCTTGTTCTTGATTTATAGGTTTTAATTTCCTATTAGGAGTGCAATTTGGGGTTGTTATTGAGAACTACAAAAAATATTGATAAAAAAATGCAAATTCAACATGATTTGAAGTGCAAATTGTACAAAAAGTACTAGTGATGCCTACAACAATTTCCTTTTTCCCCTATCCCTAACTTTGTGTCTACTTCAATTCCCAACCCAAAATTAAATTAAATAATAATGTTTAATATTATTTATAACTAGTTTAGATATCTAAAATCTATCCTTTGAGAAAAATGGTGATATATGTCAATATGATAGGGTTTAGATTAGATTTGTCATATACCATATAGAATATTGACTCTTTTACTTGAACTCTATAAAGTTTTTATAGATTTGTGACAAATGGTTTCCATTTAGCTACACCAATTTGTTTGGCTCAATTTTTTTTTTAAGATGAAGAAAACGGCTCTTAACTTCATCATGTCACCAATATTTTGTTTTATTTTATTTCAATATTAAGATTTGAAAGGTATTTACTTTATCAAAAAAATTTAAAGATTTAAATTCAGATTTATTTATTTTATTTAATATTTATATTTTAATGTGTGTTCAAATAACTTAGACTTATTATTATATATACTAATTAAAATATAATTTTTTTGATTTTATTTTTATATTATAATTTTTATAATATTTTATTCATTAAGATTTTGATTAAATATTTCATATGATTTATAACAAAAGTTAATGATGTTCATTAAAATATTTAAATGTTTATTTCAGTTTTGAATAAATTATTTTTTAAAGAATTTTTCAATATATTATATAATTTAATATTTATAAACACCTTAAAAAATTTAATAATTATTATAGCATTTTAAATAATCATAGTTATATTAAATATTTATAAAAATGATTATAACTAAATGATAAATAATCTACATAACTTTAGAAAAATATTATTAAATTATTAAATAGAAAATAGTTTATATACAATTACAATCAAGAAATATTTGTTTGCCTATAAATTCTATGGACAATATCCTAACCCTGTTTCTTAAATTAAAAATTTGTTTCTTGATTTCATTGATAAATGATTGCTCTTTTCAACCACCAATTATCCTTACTATTTTCTAGTAATATGTTTATGATCCATTAATCATAGAACAATATTATATATATGAAAAAATAAATAAACTATCTACAACTACTTGTATTATATTTATAATACTAACATTGATTGTGATTATGGAACTATCGTAAATTCAATTAAAAGTAATAATATTTAAATTTATTATATATGTTTAATTTGTTATAATACTTTTTATTTAAAAGAAATGATTTTTAAATTTTAGAAAGATAAAATTTTTAAGAAAAATTCATTTATTAGGTTTTTAAAATAAATAATAATAATTAAAACTTAACATACTATTTCTTAATTGTGTTTAGGATAATGAAAGTATGAAATAAATTTAAAAATTATTAATATAATAAATTTATTCTGTAAGAATTTTTTTTAATCAATTATTATTAATAATATTAATTTTTACATATTTTAGTATTATAATAATACTTTTGAAAAATTAAAAATGTTATAGGGAAAATAATTTATAGAGCCAATAAATATTACAAATTAATAGATAAAAAATATAAATCATTATAATTGAAATAATAATATTATATAAAATGAAATCATTTTTTAATAAAGAAAATGAACCATTTTCTTTTGAAAAAAATTATTAGAAGTAAAAAACTACACATAAGATCAAAAAACATTAAAATTTGTAAATAAAAAATAATAATTTAAATGTATTAATATCATATATTATAAATTTCATTTTCAATATAATTTTAAGTGACATTATTTCAAGTACAAAAATACTCCCAAAATTAATGAACCATAAAATTTATGGAGGAAAACTATAAATTAAAATATAGGTCATAAATTTTATTTTTAATATTTTTTATATAAAATTTATTATATAATTGAATAGATTATCTTATGATATAAATAAAACCGGTTAAATAAACATAATTATTTTATAATATTAATTTATGATAAATTTATATATATAAATGAATTCACATGAAATTTATTAGAAAATTTAATATATATTTTTTAATTTTAATTTATCAAAAGTTTTAAGATTTTGAAAAGAAAAATACTTTCTCTTAAAATAGTATGTTGTTTTAATGGTTAGATTTGTATGATTATAGATCCATTAATATAATTCATGAAAATAATAAATTTTATTATGATAATTTCTATATTTGAAATTTTAGGAATTCAATTTTCATAATAAAAAATATTCATTTTTTGAAAAAAAATAAAAATAAAAAATGATTTAAATTCTAAATTGTTTATATAAAATAAGGATTTAAAATTAACATTAAACATTAATAATATGCATAATGAGCATTCATTTCAAATAAATTTAAAAAAATAGATCACAATATTTTGAGACATTTAAAATTAGCTAACATTCATTTAATATAATTTTTAATATCAAATAATCTTTCTTAAAACTCATATTTAATAATTTTAATCATCTTAATAATAATTTCATATAATATATTTTATTATCCAAAACAAATTGAATATAACTTATAACTATGTTTTATAAATCAAAGAAAAATAAAATATCTTTAATATCATTTAAAGTTTTTAAATAAAAATTGAAATTTATTTAAAAATAGAAATGATGAATTTAATAACATAATAAATGAAATATATGAACTAAATCCAATCAAAAAATTATGTTTTAGTTTTATATATTAAGATATTACTCTTTCATATTTATGTTATAAATAAATTAAAATTGTAATTAACAAATTTGGGAATGTATTGGAATAATATAATCTTTTATTAATTGGAATTTCAATTTTATTTAAATAAACTATATATTTATTATAAATATATATATAAAATTGAGAAAATTATATATATAAATTATCATATTTATGATTTTTTATTTTTATTTTCTAATTTTAAATATTTTATTTAAATATTCAAAACACTTTTATTATGCTATTTAGTTGACTTTCCATAATAGGCCTTCCCATGAAAGGGATAGGAAGTATGCACGATTAGTAGGTCAACTTTCCTCAAATTTCAAGAAATATTACATAAAATCTAAAGCAAACATTTTCTTTAATTAAGAATGACTCAATAGTACATGTATGTGAAATTGAATGAAATAATTTTATAAATGAAGTTATTTTTAATTATTGGTAGAAGATCATGGTTTTGAAAGGCCTTGAACAATTTTTTTTTAAAAAAAAAATTCAAAGCATGAAACCAATTACATAGAATAAATGATTCAAAATAGAGGAAAAAAACTATTTAAAACCAAAAAGATCAAATACCGAATGGTAAAGAAGCATTTATAAAGAACAATAAAATCAAAAGGATGAAAATTCCCCAAACCATAATGTCCTCTAAATAAAGAAAAGATATATTACTCAAGGGAGGAGATTAAATTTCTCTGTCGATGGAAGAGGAAGCCCTCCATAGTCTATTATGATCCATCCTTTATTGACTCCTCTAAATTTGACTGCATCTTTTGATCTTATGTTCTACTTCCCAACCTTTTAATCAAAGATGTTGGAAGCTGCACAATAAGATGAGAGGAAGAGGCCACATTTTCCATCAAAGGAGGATAACACGTAGGCACATAAACAATAGGGGCTCATGAAGGAGGGGTCTCACTCATACGAGAAAACAAATCAACCATAGGCAAAAAAAAAAAGGAATGATCTAAAACCCAATAGAAGACACCATGATTCGACCAAATAATTTTTTGAACAAGGGATCTCTCTTTCTTATTCCAAACATGTATAACAAGTAAGAAGAATGTTGACCCTTTGAGGAACAACCACTAGCATGATGTCCAAGCAAATCACATGCAAAGCATCTGAATGGGTGGCATTCATAATTAACAAATTGAGTCTAACTCCTAAAAGGCAAGACCAAATTGACTGAATGAAAGATAGGGTTAGATAAGTCTACAATGGTGAAA
Organism: Torreya grandis; assembly: GCA_037957365.1. Classification (NCBI taxonomy): domain Eukaryota; kingdom Viridiplantae; phylum Streptophyta; class Pinopsida; order Cupressales; family Taxaceae; genus Torreya; species Torreya grandis. Next base: position 87,849 of record JARHVA010009723.1, read on the forward strand.
GCCCTCATAAATCTGTTACTCAAAGAGTTATCTTAAAGCCTAAAAAATGAGCCCACATGGTTAATCAATGAAATGATATGATACTCTTTCCTAAAGAATGGAGGAATGTTGTAAAAAATAATCTAAAGAGGGGCCACTGAAATAACCATCTCCACGATATCAAGGAAGGGTGACCATGTGATATGGAGGATTTTTCATCCTTCATAGTTCCCAAAATCTCTTGAAACTAGTATAGTATTGAATAACATTCGTAGATATTTATAATGCCTATTATGATACATAAAATGTATTTCTTATGATTTAGATATTATTGGTTAAAGTTTGGAAAAAATGGTCAGTAGTCAAATGGTTGGAAAGTGAATCAATCAACATGTGACAGGTGGTAGTGCAATCGTAAAAGGGTCTTTGGTTTTAACTGCCAGTCTTTAACACTCATTATCAGACAAATGGGAACTATAATTTTTTGGTTGGGGACCCTCATCCATGGTTGACACACTATTTTTGAGAAGGGGTGCCTTTGCCTTTGTTACTTCATGTTACCATTATTATATTTTTTCATATATATGTCTCTGTGTTGTTTGTACATTACATGTAGGACTAACAATCCTGAATTATTAGACTATTGCATGGATTTTCCAAGTCATTCATGCTCTATTTTGAGTTTGAGATTAACATTGTTAGTTAAATCAACCAACTTGAGTCAATTTCCAACTGAATCAAAGCAAACCAACTCACTGGTTTCCTAACCGAGTTTGAATACTAAGTTAATCTCCATATCGATCTTCTAAAATGAGCTCAAATAACTAATTTTTTTGTGGGGGTTAAGCCTGAAGCAAAATGGTTTGATACATGACCGAGGACATGTCACATTCACTTATAACAGTCTTTTAAAAGGCTTAAGTTAAGATATAAACCAATACATGCGGGATATTGCATGGTAAATCCACAGCTAGGTGGTTGTAATAAATAAACCATGGGATTTGATCCCATAACATGTGGAAAAATAGCTAAGTGGACTTGATGTAGGAGCATCTACATACATCTTCATGCAAGACATGGTTAAGTTGGGATTAGTCTTCACTAGACATGCAAGCTCTAGTCATGTTTGAATTCAAATTCAAATTATTTTATTTCCCTCCAAATTGTTGTTAATAAAGAGTAATTACAAAAGTAAAGGTAATGTAAAAAAAAGTAACAGAGTGAATGTGGTTAAAGGACAATCTCCTACGTTGGAGTTGTTGAGCAAATAAAGGAAGAGTGGATGAAAATCTTTCAACCTTGGCATATTGTTGAAGATTACAAACCATGTTTGTTTTTTCTTGAGCCCAAGTTGGGCGTAGGGGTTAGAGAGGAGGATCTTCAAAAGAGCAAAAGAGAATTCATTCAAGAGGAGAAAGAGCTCATTAAGAAAAAGAAAAAAAGAATGTGAGAAGACATCATGAAAATAGAGGATTGTATTTGAAAGAGAGCTTATGTGTGAGAGGAGAGTAAGAAGATGAGAGGGATAAACTCTCAGTCAAGAACATAAGAGAATGGAAGGAAGAAATAGTGAGGGAGGACCTCATTCAAGAATGCAAAACTGAAGGAAGAGAGAAAGTTGAAGGTGCAAATAAGACTTATAAGCAATTAACCATGGATATGGATCATAGAGTGATGGATCCTTGCTTTTAGGTATCTATTTTTATTATAAAAAAAGGTATTTTGATTCACATGTGCATTTTATTTAAATAATAATCCCAAGTATAGAATTCTGGTTTAATCAATGGTAAACAAATGTACAAGACTCTATATGTATATGTATGCTTCCTTGAGGTTTAAGAAACAAACGATCATTTATTGGAGTGAAATATGCATGAGAACCTTTGGATATGCGTTGAAAACCAATTTACAATTGTATTAAGTGATGAAGAGGACTAAAATGTTGCAAAAGTTCAATGAACAGGGTGCAGGCCTGTGTGGAAAGAAAACTAAGCACGGTTGGAAGAATGGGTATATCTCAAGATTTACCAAATAAAAACTTTTAAAATTTTGTGTGTATATGAGCCTTGTAGTTATGAATATAATGAAAGTATTTTTATATCTAATGGAGCAATGTGGAAAAATATATGGTCAAAATACAGACCTGCAGTTCTGAGACAACTCAGAAAAACGTGTTTTCAGGTACTAAAGAGCACATAACTTTAAAAGGAATCCTCGGAAGGACTTTAAATTTAATATATAGTTGGGTAATAAGGTTATTTATTTGAATATAATGTTTTAGGTATTTAAATTCTTTCTATGAAAATATATAGAGGACTGTATTTTGTGAAAGAGACTGTAAGCGAAAACTTGTTTACTCATTTTGTGAAGGAGAAAGGACTGCATACATAGAATATGTTATCCAATTGTTGTAATAGTTCCTATATATTTTTATAAAACCTATAATTATGATTTTAACACCTTTCAAAAATAAAATGTAAAAACTACAGTGAAACAGGGTAGTATTAAGATCTATTAGGCCCAGTCAAGAACATGGAAAGTTCCAATTTTGAGAAGATGTTCCAAAGAAACCTTGTCTAGCTTTAAATATATGGTATAAATTGATAATGGGTACTATTATATAATATTTTCTTGATGAAATAATTTTTAATTTGATAAATAAAGGCTAAAATTCTCTTGAGAGGGCTGAAAGGACCAAAAGGACTGAATAAAGGAAATTGGGTTGTGATGTAGGATAAAAGACTATAAGTTCTAATATAACTTGGGATAGATATAAGAACATGTTATGGTGATTTTAAAGTTCTCATTCAGTGAAGGATTGATCTTAAGAGTCACTGGTAAATCATCAGATAATTGTATTGTTCTTGATAAATATTTCTATCTATCATGGTATGAATGACATTGTTTTACAAATGAGCAAGTTTGCATTGATGATCCTGATTCCTATATAGAGCTATGTCACTAATAAGAGAATTGGTTGCTCAACTAGTATCTGAGCATTGAGATAATAAAAAATTTCATCAAAAGAAAAGAACATAGTCTAATGAAGAAGTGACATGTTGGTAAGGTAACTTGAGGTGTAAACAAGGTGAGGGTTACACCATTTTTGGTATTAGAGATTGAAACTCTTGGGATTTGGTAATTGATCATGTTTTCTAATAAGTTGTTGTAGGATTGAGAAAAGGATCAAAAGACTAGGATGCAAAAGGCCTAGGTGAGATCAAGGAGATTGTCAAAAGACCAGTCAAGGAGAAAGTCTTGGGTGAGACAAGTGGACCAAAAGACTAGGGTGTAGAAGATCTAGGCGAGGACCTAAAGGGATCAAAAGACCAAGGTGGAAAAGACTTGGCTGAAGATATCAGAAATGGAAGTATTGTTGAAGGCACTACAATGTAGTAGAATACATGAGGTTACCAAGAAGGAAGCAAGCATCCAGAAGAAGAGAGGTATGACTAGTAATGAAATTGATAAAGAGACTGATAGTTTGAAAAGAGATTTAGCTAAGTTTGTAGATAGATATGAGTCCTGGATGTAGATGGACAAGAAAGCATGGGTATAGCCAATGAGGAAGAGGTTGAAGTGGCCAATTAATCTCCTAATGAAGAGGAGAAGAAGGAAAAATGATATTGCCAAGAATAAAAAAGTCCATAGATGCTTGAAGAAGATAAGAAGGTTGCAAAGTGAGCAACAAAAAGAGGAAGAGATTGTGAAAAATGTTCTCATTGTGGAGAACAAGAGAAGAGAATAAAGAAAATATGAAGTGCCAGGAAGAGCACTTGAAAAGATGAGAGTGTTGGTGAAGATAACACTCATAGGGAACTTGTGGTTTCTTATTTTTATATCTGATGTTGTCTTTGCATGGGTAATTACAGGTATGAGCAGACTTGTGAAGGTCAAAATAAAGGCCTTGAAGAATGAAGAGATTGGTGCAAGAGAGAGAAGTGAGTTTGTTGTTGATGATAAAGAAGAAGAGATGCATTGGTTAATGCATGAGGAAGGTGTTGAGGAACCCATAGAAGCAAGAGAAGAGATGTAAGATGAAGATGACTTCCATGATGCCATTGAATGCCAAGAAGAGGCAAGACAACAGTCAAGCATAAAGGAAGAAGAAATGACAAACAACCAAGAAGATATGCAAGTCAAAGAACTAATGGAGCAGCCCATTAAGGAGGTAAAGGAGAATTCAAAAATTGATTTTTCTTATTCTTATAAGCATGAAACTATTGATATACATGTTAGAGAAGCAAAGAGAAAGGTGAAGTTTTCAATTAACCATGGATATGTGATGCCTAAATGGTGGAAGAAGCAAACTCCCAAGCAACAGGAAGTGTTGGTACAAGAGCATGGATGCATGATGCCTACATGGTTTGAGAAGACAAATAATGAGAAGGAGAAACAAGTATGGGTACCTAAGAAGGAAAAGAGTGAATATGTGAGTGTTGAGGTAACAACATCAAGAAGTCAATGGAGGAAGGTGAAGGTTGACACAAGCAACCAAAGGTGTGAGGATGACACAAGTACATGGAAAGGTCAAAAAATTGTTTATGATGATGTTTTTGAATCCTTTAATGATATTTTCATGAGAAATGAAAAATGGAAAGTGGCTATGTGGACTAGTATGCATCAGGGAGAGAATTCCAAATGGTTGGTGAATGAGGAAAGAGATGGGTATACAGGAAATCAATGCCTCATTGAATGCAAGAAATAAACAAGATGGCTTCAAAGAGAAGTTGAAGAGAGTAAGGAGACACAAGGTAAGGGTGCTTCAATTTCTTTTGATGAGTATATTGAGGAAGTTGGTTTGCATGAAGATAGATCAAGAAAGGATGAGATGAAGAGTAAGGCTAGTGAAGGACAAGTAATCTTTGTGAGTGATGAGCCCAAGTTTGATGAAGATAGTGATATAGATGAGATCTTACTAAAAGAAGAGTTGAAGATGTTGGAGGAGCTGTTTGGTCATTCAAGAGAGATGAATGAAGGTACAAACCATGGTGAAGACACCATTGGGAAGAGTGAAACAAGACAAGAGCAAAGAAAAGAGGTCAAGACAATTTTGGTCAAGGAACAAGAACATGGAGACAGCCAAGAGGCTTTATGGCCTAAAGATTTTGATTCTAAGGTGGTTTTGAATGTTTTGTATGTAGGTATGAAGGTTGGTAAAGTGAATGACATACATGAGTCATTGGAGAAGCTCATGAAACATGAAGAACAACAAGATCTAGAAGACATGTATGAAGATGAAGAAGCATGGAAGTGGGAGGTGGTAATTGAGAAATAAATGAGAAGATGGACATATCTAAAGAGGAAGAAAAGCAAAATGAAGGACAACGACTATTCCAAACAAAGACAAGCATTGGTATTGACAACAAGACCTTGGTATCCAAGGATAAAGTGAAGACTAAAATATTGAGGAGATATCTCATTTGAATTAAGGTTAAAATTGTTTCTAGAGGGAGAGTATGATGCAGGAGCATCTACATACATCTTCATGCAAGACATGGTTAAGTTAGGATTAGTCTTCACTAGGCATGCAAGCTCTAGTCATGTTTGAATTCAAATTCAAATTATTGTATTTCCCTCCAAATTTTTGTTAATAAGGAGTAATTTTAAAATTAAAGGTAATATAAAAAAAGGTAAAAGAGTGAAAGTGGTTAAAGGAGAATCTCCTACGTTGGAGTTGTTGAGCGAATAAAGGAAGAGTGGTTGAAAATATTTCAACCTTGGCATATTGTTGAAGATTACAAACCATGTTTTTTTTATCTTGAGCCCATGTTGGGCATAGAGGATAGAGAGGAGGCTCTTCAAAAGATCAAAAGAGAATTCATTCAAGAGGAGAGAGAGCTCATTAAGAAAGAAAAAAGAAGAAGAATGTGAGAAGAGCTCATGAAAATAGAGGACTGTATTTGAAAGAGAGCTTATGTGCGAGAGGAGAGTAAGAATATTAGAGGGAGGACCTATCAGTCAAGAGTAGAAGAGAATGGAATGAAGAAACAGTGAGGGAGGACCTCATCCAAGAATGCAAAAGTGAAGGAAGAGAGAAAGTTGAAGGTCCAAATAAGACTTATAAGCCATTGACCATGGATATGGATCATAGATTGATGGATCCTTGCTTATAAATATCTATTTTGATTATAAAGAAAGGTATTTTTATTCACATGTGCATGTTCTATAAACAATAATCCCAAGTATAGAATTCTGGTCTAATAAATAGTAAACAAATGTATAGGACTGTGTATGTATATGTATGCCTCCTTGAGGTTTAAGAAACAAATGATCATTTATTGGAGTGAAATATGAATGATAACCTTTGGATATTGTTTAAAACCATTTTAAAATTGTATTAGGTGATGAAGAGTACTAAAATGTTGCAAAAGTTCAATGAACAGGGTGCAGGCCTGTGTGGAAAGAAAACTAGGCATGGTTGTAAGAATGGGTATATCTCAAGATTTAACAAATAAAAACTTTTAAAATTTTGTGTGTAGATGAAACCTGGAGTTATTAATCCAATGGAATTATTTTAATATCAAATGGAGCAACGTGGAAAAATATATGGTCAAAATACAGACCTGTAGTTCTAAGACAACTCAGAAAAACGTGTTCTTAGGTACTAAATAACACATAAATTTAAAAGGAATGCTCAGAATGACTTGAAATTTAATAGGTAGTTGGATAATAAGGTTATTTACGTTAAAAAAATGTTTGAGGTCTTAAAATTCTGTCCATGAAAATATATAGAGGACTGTATTTTGTGAAAGAGACTGTAAGTGAAAACCTGTTTACTCATTTTGTGAAGGAGAAAGGACTGCATACATAGAAGATGTTATCCAATTGTTGTAATAGGTCCTATATATGTTTATAAAACCTATAATTATTATTTTAACACCTTTCAAGAATCCAATGTAAGAACTACAGTGAAACAGGGTAGTATTAAGATCTATTAGGCCCAGTCAAGAACAGGGAAAGTTGCAATTTTGAGAACATGTTCCAAAGGAACCTTCTCTAGCTTTAATATCTATGGTATAAATTGATAATGGGTAATATGATATAATATTGGCTTGATGAAATAATTTTTAATTTGATAAATAAAGGCTAAAATTCTCTTGACAGGGCTGCAAGGACCAAAAGGACTGAATAAAGGAAATTGGGTTGTGATGTAGGATAAAAGGATGTAAGTTCTAATATAACTTGGGATAGATATAAGAACATGTTATGATGATTTTAAAGGTTTCATTCAGTGAAGGATTGATCTTAAGAGTCACTAGGAAATCATCAGATAATTGTGTTGTTCTTGATAAAGATTTCTATCTATCATGGTATGAATGACATTGTTTTACAAATGAGCAAGTTTGCATGGATGATCATGATTCCTATATAGAACTATGCACCAATAAGAGCATTGGTTACTCAACTAGTATCTGAGCATTGAGATAAGAGAAAATTTTATCAAAAGAAAAGAACATAGTCTAATGAAGAAGTGACATGTTGGTAAGGTAACTTGAGGTGTAAAGAAGGCGAGGGTTACACCAGGACTTACCAATCTACCACACATTTTTAATGCTATAAAGGGAAAAAAAATTATATTTTTATAGGGTATTGGAAATGACTATGTAAAGAAATTTTAATGGCACAATGCAAATATTTGTATTTTTAACCAATCCTGGGGCATTTTCAGGTCTAGGGGTAAACTAGAAAGTTGTTTAGAATTCCAAGATGCTTAGTTTGGTATATTTGTGCTCCAAATTTTCTATAATTTTGACATATTTTTTAGTAATTAAAGTGATGCTTTGATGTAGAACATTGGGAAGAGATTATGCATGTGTTTAAGGAAGGTGGAGGATGACTACTGGGCATCATTAGTCTTTCGAAGGTCTAATGGCATGAGATCTATTTTGATGTGAGTTTATAAAATTGTTGATATTTACGTCATTTTCAATGGATCGATTCATGATTTATGAACTCAGAGATGTATCCACTAAATGGGTGAACTTCGTTATCAGATGTGTCAATTTTCCTTTCATTATTTTGTGTTTCAGTTGTTAATTCAATTTTGGGAAAGAAATAATGAGACACTAAAACTAATTATGAAAAATTATAAAAATGACACCAAAATAGGAGTTTTAATCTAGAAATGAGTTTTCAGAGTTTTCAATCACTCTTATTCATTTTCAGAACACTATTTCCAATTTTTATTTGAATTAATCAATAAATTGAGAATATTCTACATCCAATTCTATGTACTTAAGGAATTGAAATTTTTTAGTATCTTATTTTTAAAACTATTTAATTTATCTAAGGGGGTAATATAGTTTTTGGATCAATTTTGGTCTTAGGGTAGGTTGATACATGACTTTATTTAGTGGTTGATATACTTCAGTTTAGATTTTTTAGATATCATATTCTTGGTATTGTTCTTCTATTTGATTTGACCATGTAGGAAGGCTAGTACAAATGAAAATTGTGTGGTGCTCCAATTTGATGGAAGAAAATAAGCTTCTAACAGCCAAGATTTTGAAACCACTAGCCCTAGAGGATCAACTGGATGAAGAACATAGTAAATTGTCACTTGAAGGTGTGAGATGGTGTTGAGAGAGGATCAACTTTTCTTTCTTGGGACACATTCAGATAAAATGCAAGGTATTTTCAGTGATGCATATCCAACAAGAATCAGTTGAATTACTATCATCATTCTTACACAGAGGGTAAATTAAGGTATGTTGGTGATCTGATTCCATATTAGTATTGACACTATTTTCATCTTTGATAATTAATTGTGTTGCCTTTATTTTTGGATTAATGATCATATTATAGATGCCTATGTCCTTGATTATAGTAACAAGTGAAAAGACCACATTCCATGCTAAGATATGGAATTGATAATAGGACATTGTTTAGGGAATTGAACAAGTTTTTGCATTTTATGGATTGAGTTTTTAATTAGTTCATAGATCGGTATGTTTCAAAGCTTTGTTAAGAGTTGTACGAAGCAAATAATAAGTTGTTTAAAATGTGAACAATATTCCAACCATTACTCAATAGGGGTGCACTAAACAATTTTCAAAGATGTATAAGTTATTTTTAAACATAGCTATGTATACATAATTTTTTGTCAAAATCTAAATAATATTTATGTGGGTTGCTTTGGAAGTAAAATATGGCTTGATATGAAATTGTTTTTAAAACATTTTGAAAAATTAAAATGGATCAACTAACTCTTGGTAAGATAGAGTTGATAAGATGAAATGTTCTATTTAGTTGTTAAAACCATGAAGAGGGAAAAACCCTTTTTGATCAAATGTATAACATGGATAGTTTTGATAAAGCATATTTGTGCTATTGAATAGTAAGATTAAGATTCACTTCAAAACACTATATCAAGTCAATTCTTAACTATTGATTCAAGGAAGGAATTTTGATGAATTCATGTTTGGATGAATGTTATTGCTATATCCTATTTCAGTTTTCCGTTATGATAAACTTTTTGGGAAACTAACTTAGTTTGGATGAGTTGTGGAGGTATGAATCAGGGAGTAGTCAATAGTGAAGAAACTTTGAGAAATACTTAAAATTCATAGTTCTTCTCTCATGCTTACGATTATTTAGAGTTATTTGTAGAGTTTGTGAGTTTGTAAACAGGCTCTTATATATGAATTGTGTAGTTATATCCTTAGGATAGATAAATTCATCACATATTTTTATACTTGTATGTTTGTCATACATGTCATGTAGATGCATTTCCAAGACCCATAGATGGAAAATGTTTATAAGTGCAAGTAAACATGTGTTACAATTGTTTGTAAGATATATAGGGGTATGTAGCACACTTTGATTTCCCTTGTGTGATGTAGATAACAAAGAGAACACATTAGCCTTCATGTAGTGTAAGGGTTGAGAGAATTCACCAGATTCAATGACTATTTTAGGTAATAGGTCATTTTGGTAGAATGGGTAAAGAGTTTATTTTGCTCTCTATAATTAGGTTATAGTTCTAGTTGAAAATTTGACTTCTTGCAGGGAAGTTTTATAATGTCTTGTTTCACTAATGTTTTGCAAATGGAGTTTTATTACATCATTTTGATAGATTAACTTCATAACTCCATATTCTACTTTTATCTCCTATATATTTGGACTTAGTGCAAGAAGATTGTCAATGGTAAAGAAGAGAATTCATGAAGATCTTTTTGGATCAGCTGGATTAATTAGACTTTTGGAGACCCAAAGCCTCCTTTTGGGGAGGTTTGATTTGGAGGATTTTTCATCCTTCATAGTTCCCAAGATTTCTTGAAACTAGTATAGTATTAAAGAAAATTTTGAGATATTTCAATGTCTATTAGAATGTGTAAAATAGACATCATATGCTCTAGATATCGCCAGTTAAAATTTGGGAAAAAATGGTCAATATTCAAATAATTGCCAAGTGAACAAATCAGGATTTGAATGTGACAATGAAATGGTAAAAGGGGGTTTGGTTTTCACCTCTGGTCTTCAACACTCATGTTCGGACAAATGGACACCACTATTTGTTGGATGGGGACCCTTAGCCAGGGTCGACACACTTTTTTTGAAGGGGGGTCTTTGCTTCTATTACTTGATGTTACCATTGTTACATTTTTTCATATATATGCCTCTGTGATGTTTATACATTACATGTGGGACTAATAATCCTAAATTTTTAAATTATTACATGTATTTTACAAGTCTCTTATATTCCATACTGAGTTTAAAATTAGCATTGCTAGATCAATCAACCAACTCGAGTCGATTTCCAACCGAGCCAACTCACTGGATTCTAAACTAAGCTCAAAGACAGAGTTAATCTCCACACAGATCTTCTAAACCGATCTCAATTGACTAATTATGGTGTGGGGGCTAATCTCAAAGAAAAAAGGTTTGATACATGACTGACGCCACGTCACATTCAGCAATGACAATCTTTTAAAAGGATTTTGTTAAGTTATCAACCAATGGATGTGGGATATTACATGGTAAATTCACGACTAGGTGTTGGAATAAATAAAATGTAGGATTTAAACCCATAACCTGTAGCAAAATAGTTAAGCGGACTTCCCAATTTGCCACACTTTTCCAAATGCTATAAAAGGCACAAATTTATATTTGCATAGGGTATTGAAAATGATTGTGTAAACGATTTTTAATGGTAGAATGCAAAAATTTGCATTTTTGGCCAATCCTAGAGCATTTTTTGGTCTTGGTGTAAACTAGAAATTTGTTCAAAATATTGAGATGCTCAGTTTGGTATATTTTTTATCCCAATTTGGTGATCTTTTAATGTCTTACTGAGAAATGGAAGTGATGCTCTGATGTAGAACATTGAGAAGAGATTATGCAATTGCTTCAGGGAGGTGGTGGACGATTACTGGGCATTGTCAGAGTCTTTCAAAGCTCTGATGGCATGAATATGCAAGTCTGAAATCCACTTTGATGTAAGTTTGTAAAATTGTTTATATTTACATCATTTTTAATTGATCAGTTCGTGATTTACAAACCCGAAGACATAACCCATAAATAGGTGAACTCCGTTATCAAATTGGTGTCAATTTTCCTTTCAATAATCTATGTTTCATTTATTAAATCAGGTTTGGGAAAGAATTAATGACACCCTAAAATTAATTGTGAAAAATTATAAAAATAACACCAAAACAAGAGTTTTAATCTAGAAATGTGTTTTTAAAGTTTTCAATCACTCGTTCAATTCTAGAACACTATATCCAATTTCTCTTTGATTTAATTGAAAAATTGAGAATATTCCACTATTTAATTCTATATACTTAAAAAATTGAGATTTTTCAATATTCGATTTTAAAAACTATTTTTATCTAAAAGTAAATCCGGTTTTCGGATCACCATCGACAAAAGAAGCTTCCAAAATTACTGAAGAACCACGTGCCCGATGACCACATAAAGTCTCTATCCGAGGAACATTAAAATGTGATCTAGAATAAACCAAGACAAAGAGGCGTCAAGGTCAGTGCTGAAATCGAACTCCAAACCAAAGATTCGCAAATGGCAAATTCTGAAGGTGTAACAAGGGAAAGCACACACTTTCCAAAAAAGACGTATCCTGCCAAAATCTTCTTCCATACCCTGAATAGACAATTCAAAAATTTCCAACTCAGGAGTCTGTTCTGAGAAAGAAATAACGACATCACCAAGCAAAAAGGTAATTCGAGGAGTAGACTAATCACGGGAAGTGGGGTTACGAGCACTACCCTCTACACCCACTAAGCGAGGCTCAGCATCACCACAGAATGAAAGAAGCTTAATTTTATGGAAATCTTTATAAACACGGAAAGGGTTGGCAGACACAACCTGGAAAGATCATATGTTTTATCTCATATTTCCCCTGTTGGAAAATAGTCTTCAACAAAGAATCAAGCTCAGTCTGACAAAGAGAATAAGGTAAAACCTCCACAAAAGTCCTATTAGAACTATCCCCTTGAGTCATCTGTCGCTTGATTAGGAGATGAGGGTTTAACTAGATAAATAGTCGAATCATCCCCAACACTGTTTAAAGCCTTTACAAAGACGAGTAGACATAGGACGAAGAGTTTGAGCCTATGAATATGCCAGTGGAATACTTAGACTATTTGGGAGCAGTCCCAACCAACCTTTACCCATAAGGAATCCACGTTGAAAACCAATGCTACCACCAGAAAAGAGAACAAAAAAGTCCTTGACATGACTGTTAGAACCAGCTTGGGCCTGCGAAAATGGGGATACAGGAGCAAATTCCTCTTCAGAATCCTCACCCAACTCAGAAATAAAGCAACTGGAAGTCGATATGTCTGTTAGTACCTAATGCCGCCCATTGGAACGGGCCAAATTTTTGTACTTGACCTTTCCTCTCACCATCATTTTGTGACAGAAATTAAATGGGTGCTTTAAAAATTTTCTCTCTATATAATGTAATAAAATATTTATAAATGATGTTCGGAATATTAATTCTTTTCCAATTACGATTGGAATTTTACGGTTTTAATCATAAAATTTCACGTAGTACAATAGCTTAGTTATTTTCTTATAAAAAAGTAAATTTTATTTTAAAAATGAAATAAAAATGGCACATTCATAATTTATTTGAATTCAGTCAAAAACTTTTGGATGTAATTGCATAGGCTTATATATATATATATATGTTTATGGTACATTCGCTCATCAAACAATATCAAAAAGATAAAATTGAATAATTTGATGGAGTTCAAAAATATTGAAAACCATGACCAGGATTGGTGACGGTGGAGCAAACCCTAGGCGGTACTTGGAAGCCCTGCAGGTTTGACGACAAGCTTGCCATAGCTACTATAATTTCCCTTGCGATTTTCCCTGTAACCAGGTCATCTTTACCAGCATCATTATGGCATCAAAATTTCATTTTAGAGCTGGTTTGAAATAGGGTTTTGGGTCTATCTCTTTCAAAGATGTTACTTGCTTCACAACTTCACCTACTTTGGCTTCCCAAGCAATTTCCCCAAATCCATATGTTGTGGAGCAATTGGATGTGATGCCAACATTATAAATATCTCTTTTAGAGGTAAATATTTTAATTTCATATTTTTAGGAATATGGTTTTATTTGTACATTTAATAGATTTGTGTTTCAGTCGGAGGATCAACATCAGTGGGTCTATTCTACATAGACTAAGGAGTGTGATATCAACTTATGATTGAAGGTCCTTAGTTTTGGGATAGAGTTAGGCTCTTTATGACCCCTTGGTTATTAAGATTTGATCCTACAACTATGGCAGTGTCCAAAATGTTGATTTAAGTTTGTCTCCTAAATGTTCTTCTTCCTTTATATTACCCTTCAATGTGTGAATCTATTTGAAATTCTTTGGAAAGATTTATCAAAATGGATTTTGAGAGATTTTACAAAGGAATCTTCACCTACACTCACATTTGTGTTGAGGTGGATTTTAGCAAAGGTCTTCCAGATAGAATGTTGTTAAAACATAACCATTCCCTTTGGATCCAAACTTTGAATTATGAAAAATCTGAATTTAGATTCCATTTTTACCATCAAACCAACCATCTCTAAGGTGCATGCCCTCACACAAATTGATCCCAAAAAAAAAGATTAGCCCATCAAATATAAAAGTTGGTAGCCGTATGAGCATCCTCCATGGAAAGATGAAGAATAAGAAGTCTTAATTTATAAGAAGACATATGACATCACGAAAAAATATACAAATAAACTAACAAAGAATTCTTGAACAAAATCTATGGAAGAGAGATCAGATGGAACATATTTTTTTAGGTGGAGGAATGAAGACATCAGATGAATATGATACTTATCAGTTGGATAAGGATCAAGCCTCGGTTGAACCTTAGTTACATATGCTTACCAGTGTTATCATTATGTACCTCCTCCAGAGTTATGGACCTAGGTTAAAAAAAAATTAAGGGCAAAAAAGGATGCTTTCCAATTGTTGGATATGACTCTCCAAAATATGTTCGATCTAGGTTTTTCTCTTGTTTATGTTTTTGGGCCTTTCAGGGTTATTTATCTTGGGGTAGCTTGACTTATTTATCTTGGGGTGTCACTTTTCCATCTATTTTTTTATAAGATTAGTATTGTACTATATTTTTTTATATTATTAAAGGTATACTTTTTAATAAAAAATATGTTTATAGCTATTGATCCCATGTTCTTAGTTTCATTTTTTCATATTCCACATTTATTAGTGAATTCATTATCTTTTTTTGCATTTTCATAATCATTGGTGAAAATAACTTCTAGTTGGTTACATTTTTGTGTAGGGTTTGAAAAATAAATTCTATGAAAAAATTGAAATCCAAATTTTAATGTATATTTAAGATATTAGGAGTTTGTACTTCTCCAAATAAAAATTAAAAAACATATAAATAATCATCAAATGGATGTCAAATTTACGTTTAAAACTTACATATAATGATTAAATGAATATTAAATTTAAAATTAAACATAAAAGTGAACAATTCACTATATTACATTCCATCCTACAAATGTTATTATAAAATAACTATAAACATAATTAAATTTTTAAAAAAATAGTATTTTTATATTATCTTAAAAAAATAATATCATTAAACATCAATTTCAATGAAACAAATTTATTTAAGGAGGGTGGGTCGGAAAAGTTCATATTTATGTATACTATTAAACCTGTGGAAACTATTCACATGAAACTACATAAATTTCGTACTTCACAATTTATAATGTTCAATGTCTCTAGACAATTATAAACCTTATTTCAATATTATACCTGGCGTGGTCCAACGTTCATTTCCTGAGGTAGTGTTGACCATTAAACTTTAATATTTATAAGATATCTTTATTTCTATTCATGTTAATTCTAATTTATTCCAATTCAATTTCTCCTTGTAGTGGGAATTCAAAAGAATTATAAATTTTATCACCACAAAATGTAGCCCTCTTTTATTTGTTAATTGGTGGAGTCATGCAATGCTTTTGAAATTCATCTTTTTATTGACCTCTGTATTGTCAACCCTCAATACATAATGATGGAGGAGTGATCTAAATAGTGCAGTTATTTTTCTTATAAAATCAACATTCTTGTCAATCATTATATTCAAACCTTTATATGAATCTATGCTCGATAATAAATTAAAGAGCTTCATATAATAATGGGCAAGGAGCTAGCTTCATATTATAAATTAATTGATGAACAATAAATAACAATGAAAAATTTAATAAGATACAATAAATAAAGTAAAGTAGTTATCTATGTTTTAGAGATTGAACCTAAGATAAGAGTTTTGCTAAGAATATATAATTTTATGTGCAACTACCACACGAACATAGTTAATTTTTATAGTTTTGTCTCTCTAAAAAAATTCTATATACATTAGATAAATGTTCTAATACTTTTATTAACTCATATCCATGTTTTGTTTAAATTAATTGGTTATGGTATATATTTAAGAATATTTTAAATAAAATAAAAAGATAAATTATAAATTTTTTATATATAATAATTTATTTATAAAGAGATTTTCTTCTCTTTTTTAAAAGATTGTGAAAAAAATCAAGTATAAATATTTTAAATATATATAATTACAGATATTGATTTCTAATTGTATATCTTAAATTTGTCACATATCATATTTATTAATAATTATTTAATTTTTTTAAATTATTTAATTTTCTATTATATATTTGAAATATTATAATTTTAATATGATTTTATTAAATAAGAAAAAATAATATTAATATATAAAATTTAAATAATTTTAAAAGAAAATAAATATTAATTATTAATATTTTAAAAGTATTATAGCATTTAGTTCAATATTACCCTACATAAAAGAAGAATTTATTAAAAAAAACAAAAAGAAAACAAAAAAAACAAACGAAAAAAAAAACCCCCACATTTAAATAGCTTGTAGACACCTTCACACATGACTTTCATGCATAAAGGCTCAAAATGACTATGCCACATATCATATCATTTTATATACTACATATGAAAGTAAACAAGCAAAACTAGATACCAAATCTCCTTTGTTATTAATCCCGAAGGGAACGACTATAGGAATCATTTGGTGTTAACCTAAAATTAATCCTGCCTCCCTTTGCCTATCAAATGACATTGATTTCCTTATAGAAAAATGCATGAAATTTTTGCTAAAACAAGTAGCAAGTCATTTAACAAAAGGAATAAAAAATATTATTCAAAGTGTTTGCACTGGTGAAAAAAAAATTATGTTATGAAAAGCTTCACTTCATTTGAATCAGTGAGCGTAGAGGCAAGTCATGGCAATAATGGTTTTTAATGCCAACAATTTTTTTGAAATGGAGATTGGCCCACCTGCTCCTAGTTGTCCACCAATTCACACTGTGTAATGCAATTAATAATAGTTGTTGAATGAGGCAATGGAAATATGTCATTGATTCAAGGTAGTTTGGAGTAGAGTCATCTCTTCACCTTGCAATTACACCACAACCATTGTACAACTCTCTACAATTTTAATTCTATGCTGCCCCTACAATTGTTGTTTATTTCTTCTTTGTATTTCTACTCCTCTGCGATTGTCTCTTCTGCATGATGCCATTGATCTTCACCTTCTTCATTTCCTTCATGCAATCCTTATTATCACCACATGTAGGGTTTGAACCTTCGAAAGTAGCCTTTTCATCAAACAACAATAACGTGGTTGCCATATCAAGTTCTATTCTTTTCATTTCTTTAACTTAGCTCCAGAACAACACTGCCACCATTCTTTTTTTCTCAACTGTTTCAACTCAAGCAAAACCATATTCCATTTCAGTCTATGATTTCAACGGACTCAAAAAGCCCCTCTATGCTTTTAACAAACTACAAATATGTATTTATCTCCATGTCGAGACATGTCATGTATACAATGTATATATACTATGGGCATTTTTTTTTCTGGGAGTGTGAGATGCTTCATGTTTGTTTCTTGTTTTTAACAATTATATCATGAAAGTGATTTTATTTGATTCCATCACGAGCTTTATAGTTTTTTACTGTATTAGCAGGTTAGTCCCACCTCACTAAAATTTTCATTGTAGTTGATTAATACTTTCAAGAGACCACACATTCAACCATTCCCTTGTATTTGTATGGATATCAGTAATTATTATTAAGGTAGAAAATACTGGAATGAATGGACTTGACATCCTTATCTATCTACTAGTCAGTTTTTTTTATAACCTTTTTTTTTAATGCACTTTGTTTGACCCTCATGACACGTCTATCTATCTATAATCTAAAATAAAAATAAGTTTTTTAATTCTTTAATATGGGTTAATATATCTTCAGAACATCAACTATACATTAAATATCTAAGGCTTTTAGAGTCTTAGTTTATTATATGAGTAAATGGCTTTTGGGAAAATTATGTGCAAGTTTTTTAATCTCATAGTTTTCCCAAAAATTTTAAATCAATTATACATTTTTCAATAAGATTCCTAAAAGGAAAAATATTATTCCCATCATCTTAAATATTGACCAATATTTGTAATTTTCAAGACATCCATTAAACATTTTTTGGTATAGCACGTGTACTAGTAGACCTTCTATGTATGTCAGAATGAATGCCATGGAAAGTGGATACATTTCCTAAAAACCTTGGTTTGGCTTTATAGTTATGGGCCCATATGCATCAATAGAAAATATGTATTTTGGATCATTGTTTTGTGTTTTAGTTTACAAATATTTTAGAGAAAATTTGGAAAAATTATTGTTACTTACTAAGATGCTCTAGTTGCATGGGTCGATCTACTTAACTCTTTTAGCTTCTCTCCCTATTGGCTACGTGGAATTTCATTGGGATGGTACTGGACAATTCTTCTTTAATCCCTTATCTATCTGCTGGTTAGTTATTTTTCAAGAGCCCTCTTTTTTAATACACTTTGTTTGACCCTCATGACAATAACCTCTCTCTATCTATAATCTAAAATTAAAATAGGTTTTTTAGTTCTTTAATCTGGGTTGATATCTCTTTAAAACATCAACTATATATTAAAAATCTAAGGCTTTCATAGTCTCAGTTTATTATTAGAGTAAACCACTTTTGGGAAAATCATGTGCAAGTTTTTTAATCACATAGTTTTCTCAAATTGTCTTTAATCAATTATGCACTTTTCAACAAGATTATTAAAAGGAAAACTAATCTTTTCAACATCTTAAATATCGATCAATATTTATAATTTTTAAGACATCCATTATACATATTTAGGCATAGCAAGTGTACTGCATGGGCTTCTATGTATGTCAGAATCAATGTGATGGAAAGTGGATACATTTTCTGAAAATTTTGATTTTGCCTTCTACTTAGGGGCCCATATGCATTAGTATAAAATATATATATTATATTAGTTTTCTATGTTTCAGTTTACAAATATTTTAGAGAAAATTTTGAAAAATTATTATTGCTTACTCAGATTCTTTGGTTGCAGGGGTTGATCTGTTTAACTCTTTCAACTTTTTTGCTTGTTAGTTGTGTGGAATTTCATATGATTTATTTATGCATTGCATCTGACCTTGCTTAACTATGTCTTACTTATTTATTTCATAGTTATTTGGTTTCATATTGTTTGGGCATGAAAATATATCAGGTAAATGTAGGGGAATAATGTGGGAAACCATGTGAAGCCATGAGCATCAGTTTCAAGTGCTTTCCATATGTTGAATTAGTATAGATATAGATTGTATTTATGAAATATGTTTTTGTATTGAGGAATATGGATATGTGTTGTATACCCACTGTATTGCTTTATTTTTTCACTTCTTTGTTTGAATGTATTGAATGCATTCATGATATAGTATATACATCAAGAATGTATATTGATTTAGATGACTTGTGTTTTGTAAACTCTATGTTCTGGAGCATGCATTACTTGTAAACTATTTTGAAAATGTTCATATTAGTACTTAAGTTGGATACAGGAGTAGAATAACGCTTTCACTTATTCATAAAATGAGTTTGGCTGAAGACAAAGTCTTATGCTTATGACAACTTTTACAGCATTTGGCATGATTTAACCGACTGCAAACAATAAAAGAATGGGCATAGATTTCATGTAAAAGAACGTTTTAGAAAAAAATTGAAGTTTGATTGTGGGTTGTAGTTAAAGTTTAACATAATGTGGTTCATACCTTTGTTTATTTTCTTCATATTCATATAAATGTGTCTGTTCCTAATCTCAAATTTTTATTCTTCCATTGAATGACAGGGTCTACTTATATCTTAGTCTCTGCGAAACTATGTGCAAAACCAAGCATCATTGATATGGAAGCTCTTTATGCAATGCAACAACTCTACAGAATAAGATAAATCACATACAATGTCAACAACCATACGCTCGTAGTCTTCTTGTCCATTACCCACTTTCCGATGACAAGTACGTGAATGTTACTATGATGATATATTTAATTAAATTCATATATCAGTGAATTGACATTAATGAGTTTTTTGAGTATTTAAATTATTTGTATTATTAACTTGTAGAAAAGAATTTTCTTGTACTCCTGTACACAATTTTTTTATTTTAACTAGACCTTCTGAAATAAATGCTCAGATTCGCTAAATTTATGAAGCAACTTTACAGTTTAATTATGCTTGACAAATTTTTTTGGATTATTAGATGACCATTTAACAAAGTTCAACTAAATGTCTAGGATTTTTACTGAATCTTGAATTTCGGAAGAGGGCCAAATATACTGAACTAAAAATGAAAATGTCAGGGCAACACATTGATGGTGTCATCAGCCATCATTTTTGTCATGTAAGCTTTGCTATCTAACCTATGTGTTTTTCCGTTTTTGTTGTCCAGTTTGTGGGTTAGACTCTCAGATGTCCTAAGCTCTACTATAGTAGCTATTTTTGTCGACTGCACTTTATGAGCACTCCAGAAGTTCATAATTAATTGCTATTTTAAAATCAATACCCATTGTTCGTGGTCGAACAATTAAAGATTTTAATCAATTAGACTGATATTGTTCCTCAAATTCTAATAGCAATTCATTTAATTCTTGAGATGGAATTAAAGATGGGTTCCATTAATGTTGGACATTCAAGTCATTTTCTTAGATCAAGTAATCCATAATTACCCAGTGCAAAATTTATACTTTCAACCTTTGACACGAGCATCTCCCTTCCCGCAGGGACTTGGCGTTGCGCGCCCTTATTAATTACAAAGCTACCAACCTAGGAAGTACTGAAATTGTTTAAGTTGTCACAGAAAAATTATCTCAAGCAGCATTAAGCGATAAAGATGGCATACAAGGCTGAAAAAATTGTCGCGACCATCCTTACCGGGAGCATCCATCTTCCACAACTACTAGAAAATATATCCACATATACAAATTGCTGTCTTTTTGGGTTCGTACAGTGAACATTATTTCTCTGGTGTAAAACACAGCATAGTACGTTCTAGATCCACTGTGCAAGTAAACCCAGATTACTAGTTTTCAATTGGAGGAAAACACCTGATTTGGCACTTCCGAAGCGTGGGGAGGATTATTATGACCAATACCTGGGCTATGAGCTTCCAGATTAACCACCACCAAATTTTTTTCTTATGCTTACATACATCTCGCCATGTTTTTCCTTCTCTAACACAGAACTGGCTTCAGCTTTTTAGTGAAGGAGAAAGATATTAGCAGACAAAACACGAATAAGACCACTAGAATAAACAAGACAATACTATGACTTAAAACACCGTCCATCCTGCAAGTAAACAAAAACTACCCACGAAAACTCTCAGCAAATAGAAAGGATAAGAGGAACAACTAAGGGGAAAAGAATTACAAGTCAAATTTCTTCCCAAGTTGGTCTTATTTATGGTGGGAAAAGGGTATTGAGCACAATTATTTGATATAAAATTTTACCCTTTGTTTGATTAGTTGGTTCACCGTTTGTGTTAATGTAGCGCTACTTAAGGTTGTTTTCAGCGTTGAGACATTTAAGATAAAACGCATAGTTCAAAATGGAGCTCAATAGATTAGATTAGGAGTTGGAGTAGGAGTTGGAGTAGGAAAAAATATATAATAGATATAATTGTGTGGGGAAACAATTTATTATTTGATTGGAGAATAAATATTATGATAGTATTGGGTGTGGAAATAGTTTATTATTGGATGTCAAAGCATTATAAGGTATTTAGTTAATGAAGGAAGTGGAAAATTTAATTTTGAAATCTATTTTTTGTAACAATTAAATATGACAATCAATTTTACATATTATGATTTTTTTTTAATAATAATTTATTTAATATTACATTTTAATTATTAATTAAACAAAATATTACAAATAATTTATATTTATTATTTTTTAAATAATTTATTTAAAAGATTAATTTGTATTTAATAAAAAAAATTTAAATTTATTTTATAATTAATAAACATAAATACAATCATAATACTATCAAATTTAATCTTTAAGATCTCCTCATAAAACCAACAATGAGGTTATCATTTTCTTTCTATAGCGTTAACTTTCTAAACATACTTTGAAAATGGAGCAAGTCCAACTACCATTGAGAATCATAATACTATCAAATTTAATCTTTAAGATCTCCTCATAAAACCAACAACGAGGTTATCATTTTCTTTCTATAGCGTTAGCTTTCTAAACATACTTTGAAAATGGAGCAAGTCCAACTACCATTGAGAATATTGTGTATGAAATGCATTCCATTGGTCGGGAAGCCTGTTATATTCAGTTACGATAGTTAGCACTTGCTTTCCATAACCTTATCAGTCTACGATCTATTTTAACCCATTTTAAAGAGAGAGTGGGCGGCAATTTGTTTGCTCCACTATAAATTTGTTTGCTCCACTTACAATATAGCCCGTCACGCTCTATCCAAAAAAAAACATAGAGCGGTTTCCATTAAATCTTTTAATAATTAATAATATATTATATAATGATATAGATACCTTTCCAAGAAAATAATGCAGGTGAGGGGTTTTGTTTTTACCTTGCTAATGAATGAATTTATCCCCCTACCCATTTGAATACGGTAATAAAGATTGTTATAACACGATGGCAGATCTTGTCAAATTTTATGTATTTTAATGATAATGTAGAAAGTAATATACGTAGAAATGAAATATAGGTTAGGAAGAATATTTAAAAAGATTTGTTTTTGTAGATTTGGGTTGAAGATTTCTTCAAAGTTTTTGGTAAATTTTTAGATGTTTTCGTTTTAGTTGATTCAATCATCAAAAATTATTATTATTATAGTTTTATTCAGGCATTGGTTAATCTAAAGACTTTCATAGATCTATCTGAGAGTATTGAGATGATGGTTCAAGATCATATTGATAAATAATCGATTGATTATGTGAGTTTGCCTTTTCGCTGTCGAAATTGCTTCAAAATGGGTCATTTGGCCTCAGTGTACAACTCTACTAAGTTTAGAAAAGAAGTGTCTTAATGGAAATATGTTCTTCTAGAACACAACATTATTGGTAGGGACTAATGAAAGTGACTCCAAGAATGGAGAAGATAATGTGAGGGAAGAGCTAGACTCAGTGGAGGACATAGAGGTTGAAATACCCACTTAAAGGGAAGAAGGAATGGTGGATGTAATATCAGAAGACAAATCTAAGCCCTTTGAACTATTTTAATTCTTCATTTTTGTTTACTTGAAATCTATAAAAGACAAGGGAAAATAGACAGAAGGGCAAAGAAAGAATAAAGTATAAGAGGTGTGGTCCATAATCCTTCCAGGATCTCTCCACTTAGGAGGATCCCTGGGTAGAAGTTTAGCGGATGAAGGTTGAAGTTAGGATAGAGGTTCTACACTCAGAAGGTTGCTTTGGTCTTGCTTTGGTAGAATTTTTGTTTATGATCCCTTGTTTCCTATGGGGAGATCTATGTTGTTAGTTTGTTTTCCATGGAAGATTACCTGCCACTCAAGGATGGTAGGTTATTGCAGCTTGGATTAGGTTTGTTTAAAAGATTCCCTAAACGTCCCTTCACTAGGGAGGGGCTTTAATTTTAACTAGTTGTGAAATTGACTCATTGAGATATATGTATTTTAGAAGATCATTTATCTCTTTCTAGTTTTATTTCCATTTTGGTAGGTTATTTTTCAGTTGTCTGTTGGGTTTTTGGTCCCATATATGTCACAAGTTCTAGCATCTCATTCAATATTTAATGTTTTATCATTTGTACGAGCCTCTCAAACCCTATATTTCATGCTATCAAATAAAAAAAATTAGAAGGGTAATAAGATATAGAATAAGTTGAAGAGAATTAAATAAATTTCTTTGTTATGTGTATTAATAAATGTAAAATGTACTTATTTATTTTATTTTTATTAATTTTTTTTAAATAATTTTCAATTAATATATTGGTATGTGGCTAAAAAATTAGTGTTGGAAGTCGTATTTGCTAATTACAAAATTTGTTATGTATAAATTATTTTATAAGAGATTTTATATCTATCATTTTCGATATTGAGGTTATATACATACATACATCCATACATACATAAATACATATATTAAAATTGAATTTGTTTATTTTTATCTTTTAGAGTAAATGATTGATGTTGTCATCTATATCATACACACTATTTATTAGTTTGTTCTGATAGCCTATATATCTATGGTTTGTACCATGCTTATCTAGAACAAAGGCTCCATATGTATGTGTTAAATAATATATCTGCTACTACAATACTTATATTCATAGATACTATTATTTGTGTTTCATTGATTAATATTATGGCATCCCAATGTGTGTGTTTGCATAGGTACTTTCATGATGTTATATTTCTATGATTATACCAAAGTGCTTTATGCCCTGGTTACTAGTTTGAAAGATTTAGTTAATGCTCTTGTACAAGAGTTTCAAACTAGTGACCTCCCTGAAAATACCTTGGCACATTTTATTAATTGCAAGTAACTTAAAATGGAAAATGTACAAGATTTCATCAAATGGTGGAAGACCTTGTCTAACAAGTGTGAACACAATATGGTAGATGATAACCTCTTTCATCTCTTCACAAACACTCTTTATCCTAAGTTACAATATCAAGTCTAAACTCTCTCTCCATGAACTTTGGAAGAAGCCATTGACCAAGCCAAGCAACAAGATCTCCTTATGCATCAATTTGATCCATCCCAACCTTACATGGGAAATCATATACTAATCAAAAACAAAAATCAGCATGCTACTAACAATGGTGTCACTAAATCTTTTGATACCTTTCATAATATTCAATCTATTGTTCCCAACTAGGCTCCATAAAAAGCTTCACCCCCCAACCACTTCTTTAATCCTCATTTATTTTCAGTAAGTACTCTCAATGTTCATAAACCTTTATACTTATCAAAGTTACAAAAACGTCTACTAAGGCCTCTTCCACAAGATCTTGATCCCACTCATCCCATGAAATCCTGGTATGATCCAAATAAATTCTATTAGTTTCATGCTAATTGGGGTCATTCTCATGAGACTTGTAGGCAAATGCATAATTTATCTATGGATTTCCTTCTTGGTCATAAGTTTGACTATGATTGTATCTTTCATAAACATCAACAAGCCTATTGTATTGACTTCAAAGCCCATGAAACAAAAGCTAAAACTCAATTTTTGAACCAAGATAATGTTCATTTATTCATCTACAAATATCCTCTTTCAAATCAATAAGAAAACAATGATAAGCCTAGTCTTTCTACCAATAACATTAATGGTATTATAGACCCAAATCCTAAAGAAAATTTTTTCAAAATGACTAATGTGCAAAGGGTAATTGCCTTCATTGATTCTCATCCCTTCCACAATCATCAATCATTTCACCCTTTTCATATTATTCAAGATTCTTCCCCCACTCACTTAACAGAGTTGGGACAAGAAGACCTTATATCTTTCGATGAACCAATTCCAACACCTCAATTGGATAACACTTCTCATAAAATTTATATCACTCTTCCAACCTTTTTACCCATCACCAAAATACTCAAGCTTCTACTACCACTTCTTAAATTTATCTCGAACCAAACATTTATCAACTACCCCATCCTCTCAATGCAATCAACAAACTTTCCCTCCAATTAAACCTCCTCCCTCTTATCAACATAAATTCACATGCACTTTGGTTTCTCCTTCTGAGGAACTCCTTTAACACTATGCACCTCTTTTCAATAGTCCCCTTATGGGTTATGATGAATAGGATCCTATTATGAAAATTCTTAATCTCCCATCTCAAATCCCATTTCTCAAACTTATGTGGAATTATACATGTCATCATAATCATCATATGCATCTATTATTCAAAATGAACATCCCTCATCCTCCCCTAATAGGATACAAACCCACCTTATCTAGATCAGAAGATAGAATTTTATAATAGTGTGAAGAGATGTCCATACATGCTGATGAAACAGTGGATACTTCTCTCCCTCAAATGCCCCATTGCTTATATGACTCCTTATGAGATTCTACTTTGTACAGATAATCATCCCCTTTTTATTAACATCCAAATTGGTGATATCCAAGTCAAGCATTCCTTGATTGATGAGAATTCATGTAATTGTGTTACCTCTCTTTATTTTCTTAAGACCTTTGGATATTTTTAATGTAATATTAATTCCACACGTATCACAAGTCAAGGCTAAGACCAAAGGCAAATGACTCCCTTAGGTTGTGTGTGGCTCCCTATCACCGTTCCACCTATTACTATTTGAGTGAAGGAAATGATCTTAAAATTTCCTCTTTGTTATAATATGTTGCATGGCAGGCCATGGACTCGTTGCATAAGAGTGGTTTCTTCTTTTGCCTACCAATGTGTCAAAATCCACTATAATGTTGTAATCTATAAGATTCAAGGTGACATTAACACTTGGAATTTTGAATAATTCTAAGACTATGGTGTCTTTAAAATTACAACCCTTGAAACCTTGCTGAGTATTCTCTTTCATGAGTCTCAATGGTTTAACTTCCATATCAATTCCATGAGAGGTTACCATGGTCACCCCAAAATCATTAGGAATATACCACCTAACATCTTCGATTCAGATGATGATTATCTTGACAAGATCAATCTCAAGATACAAATCTCTGATATCTTTTCCCATCCCATTTCTTAGTGTCCACCTTCTCTAAAGTCGTATTCCCATCAACCACCTACATATTATATACCCATTGTGTTAACTAAGACTTGGTACTCTATTAATCACACCACATATAATGACAAAGTCATCCCTACCTATGCCATTGATCTTCATACACTTGAGTATGATGATGGTTATACCTAAAATAACCCATTTTTAGGAGGTTTTATTCAGGTATGAGATCATGAAATCATTTATTATCATTCTTTCTTGATTTGATCTTTCCATCAATCTTATCACATCCCATCCTATATAATTGTTAATTTTAGCATTTTTCCTCTTGTTCATAGGGTAGCGATGGTGTGCACACCTCTAGTTTATAAACAAATTCATAGGAGTATGCTTATGGATCATGTTATGAATAGACCCAATTAATTTACTAGATACCATGACCCCTATATCTAGCTTACCCATGAGATGCTTGCGACTATCCTTTAGCCTTCTATACATCGTTTGCTTCCCTGAGTTGAGCCTAGTTCCTATTTTATTACCATTCCCTCTCTAGCTGAGTATCTTCTTATTTTTGAACATGCTACTCCTTTGGTCAAACCTCACCTAGTCTCTCCACCATCCCCACCTTTGATTGGTGATGGTTTGCTCCCTTTTCCATAGCTTGCTTATTTATCGACCAAATGGGTTAATCATCCATAATGTCATATTCAAATAATTGGGGGTAAGTGCATGGAGTTGGGGGACAAATCTATGGACATTTTAGGTAACATGACTATGTTAATAAATAGCATTATCATTTTATTTAATTTACATGATCACATTATTTAAATTATGACTCAGTAATTATCGAGCCATAATATAATCACATTATAGATAACGTGATCTCATTAATGTATAACATGATCATGTTACTATAAAAATAATAATGTGATCACATTAGTGTTGTTTTGCACATTAAAGCAATGAAAATGTAGATGTAGTAAATGTTTGTTAATAGGTAATATGATTGCATTATTAATAATGTGATCATATTATTAATATTGAAATCACATTCACGTTATTTTGTACATAAAATCATGTGAGAGCTGCACATGAAGGAAACTTTCACTAGAATTTTATATTTACTACTTTAAATGTTAAGTATAATTTTACAATTAACTTTAAATTTATTTTAATAAATACAAGAAATTAGGGTCACTCAACATCTTATAGAGTTGGTCTCATAGCTCCATGACTTATGATGTGAAAAATAGTTTTTCAAAATCTAATCTAGTCAATACTTAAACATTTTCAAGGTCTAGGTATTAAATCTAGGGATTTTAGTACATAAATTTTATAATTGATATCCATTTATGGTAAACATATAGTAATTTTTAAGGTTTTTGTGCCTTCTAGATTGATTCTTAGAATTTATAGCAGTCCTAAGTTTGTCAAAATTAAAGTTTCAAAACTAATCACTTTGAAATTGATCCAAAGTGGTGTGATCGGGTTAGTGTAGGTTACATTAATGACCTTTACACATCAAAAAACCACTTTTTTTAAATTTCACTTGTTCATCATCCCTCCCTCATCCTTGATCACTTCTTACTCTTCCATGTTTTCCCTTAATCATTGTCTCATCATTCCTCATCGCCCCTAATCACTCCCTCATTGACACTCACTATCCCTTGTCATTTCTAATCACTCCCTTATTAGTCATCATTACTCTTCCATTGACTCTCACAGTCCCTCATCATCCCCAATCACTCCCTCCCCATCCTTCATCATCCTTAATCACTATTTCCTCATCCCTCATCATACCTAATTGGTTCCTCATCCCTATTCACTCCATCCTCATCCCTCCTCATCCCTCCTCATCCGTAATCACTCCCTCATTAACATTCATTATCTCTCATCATATATAATCACTTGGGCTTATCATCCCTGATCACTCCTTAATATATTATCACCATCCCTCATCATCCCTAACCACTCCTTCCTTATCCCTCATAAACTATAATCAATCCTTATTCATCCCTCATCACCACTAGTCACTCACTCATTTACCCTCAACATTCCTCATCACTTTATCATTAACCCTCACCATCCTTGACCATCCCTAATCACTCCCTCATCATTTGGTGTAAGTATATACTATAATCACATATTTGATTCCAATCATATGTTGTTTAATCCATTATAATATAAATTGACTCTTTTTTAGGACTTGTGTTGTCAATACCCACTTGTGATAGTTAATTTTATTACTAAATGAATTGGATGATCTTCCAAATTTATAGTTAAGTAACATAAGTACTAACACAAAATAGAGTTTGAATTTTAGTTCATCACATTATCTTTGTTGTGTAGTTGACTAGATGAAACTTTATTCGGTTCCACCTTTGGTAGTTTGGTTCAAAAGATAAAAATTAAACACAAATCTATTGTATAATTTACAAATTCTGAGAAGATTTGAATAAGATGCAAAGTTATTTAGTGTTTCCCATTCCTTTATGATTTGAATCTTGTTCAGGTTCACACATGAATCCTTCTGTGTGTAATGTGGCCCAAATATTTCACTTCTTACATGAAAAATGAACATTTATTTTTGTTATCATAAAAATATGTTCCTACAAAATGTGAAGCACTAGTTTAGCATGGTGTAGATGTTCATCCCATGTTTTATAAAGATTAAGATGTCATCAAGGTAGATTTAAAAAATTACATAAGTAAACTGCATGAAGATGTCAGTCAAAATCTTGAAATGAATGAATTTATTACATGAGTTAACCTAAAAGGCATAACTAACTAGTCAATCAATCCTTTCTTTGCTTTTAAGACTATATTCCAAATATCTAAAGGTTTAACTTGAATATGATGATACCCAAACATAAGATAAATTTTTAAAAAGACTTCTACACCATGGATATGGTAGAAAAATGACTTAATATTTAAATGAGGATAATAGTTCTTCACTTTAATCTTGTTAAGATTTTTTTAATTGATTCACAACTTTCGCACAACCAAAATTCGACATATGCAAGACAATAATTTGAACATGATGTGTCCATTATATAATAAAGTGGTATTTTCACTTTCACATTCTATGCTTTCTAGGTTTAAATTATAACATTTTGTTATATGTTACCATAGTATATATTAACTTAAATCCAATTGACCGTATATACAATTGAAATTTTACATGTTTAATATCTTAATATATTAAAATTGAAGAATTATATATTCTGTAAAATGTAAATTAATGAATAATCTTTCTTAATATATTTTTGTAATGAATAAATATACAAAGATAAATTTATAAAGAAGCTTTATACATTCTATTGCCACTTTTGACATTTACGTTTTCCAAAGGATAATATTTTTTAAATAAAAATATCGTTGATATATATAGTCCAAAAAAATTTGTAACCAAGTATAGATAAGCTTTACACCTCTCATAATATAATGGAAATAAGGAACGTGGCATGTGAGGACATAGTTGACATGATGTGAATTTTTATGTCGAAAGGTGTTACGGAGAGCGAGTGGCCTTTTGTTGGCCGTACTCCATGGAGAATTATCCTTTGATTTTGACAATAATTAGATGTTCGTATTGATCTCAGCCCTTCAAACGGATGGCCTAAAAAATTTTATTCTTAAATTTTGAGTTCGATCCAATAGCTGTTTAAGATATCACCTAATTTGAAAAAGTTTTTTTCAGCCTGTAACAGTCTGAAACGTGCTCAGACCTACATGGAATGTCAATGAATACACACTCTTTCATTATCTTCTTTGTGAAATCCTATTTCCCTAAATATAATTGCATTGTAATGCCACTTGTCATGGAGGCCTCCAAACTCACTCGCTTATTTCCCACATATAAACCAGGTAGAAAACACTTTGAAGCCTGAAAGGCCTTTTTTGTCTGTCAAAACATTAGATATGGATCCAAAACCTGACTCTTCAAAGGGTAGTTTCTCCCACATAAAACCTTTCAACTTCAGGTCAGCTATGTAAGACGGATGTAAAATCGACCATCTACACATTTCGATTTCCTGCATGCCATTGACACATCATCTTCTGATGTGGCATACAAATGAAAATGATTGATTCATAAGACATTGTACAAATTCAAGAGAATTGTGGATTATGATCTTGTTTGGGTCGAAAATTTATGTTGTGTAAATGTGTATGAATCTTCTCATTTTGACGTATTGAAGATAAGATTTTACTATTTATAAATGTATTCATTTTATTTTGTTAATGGAATTGTTATATATATATATACTTGAATGTGTACAACATATTTTGTCTCTTGTATGAAGATATAATTGTTAAGGTATTAAATAACAAAACTTAAAATTGTACATAGTCAGTGTCAATAGATTTATTATTTCATCTAAAAGTAAGTCAAAATTTTACAGAACAAGTTTAAAAATACACCTATGTGTTGGTGAAATTCATGTTTCCCTTGAAGTGTGTTGGAGATGATGATTCTTTGTAGAAGCATTAGAAAAACATTCACTTCCTTTCAAAAGCACATGAAGAAGTGGGGTGTTTATGCCCCAAATTTGTGTAACTATGAAGTCTCTTGGGTTAGGAATAAAATGTGCCACAAACCTCATGAAGGTGGGAAAAATTATGCAATGTTATAAACCAGATAACTACACAAGTGTAGACACTAGTTTATCGATTACATAGGACCTTAATCTTGTACACTTGGTAAAAATCAAACCTTGGTTTTTCCTCTTAAGTTTGGACCTTTTCCACTTTCCAATGTTTTGCATCTTCTTTATCTTATGCTCTTTGTCCTATCTCTTAGTCCGACCTATTTTAGGTTGATGACCTAGAAATTCTATCTTGTCTATAATGTTGAAACCTACTTACACTCCATCTCTACAACTTTTGAGACTGTACTTACTTTATTACTCTATACACACTAACATCTAGGAAAAACAACTATGTTGACTCTAGTGTCTCTAACACAAGTGTTTAGTCCTCTAAAGTCATATAATTTTCAAATAAAACATTTCTTAATGGTCAGCCTAAATGCTTTAATGTGAGTTATTTATCCAAAGGTATTGATATAAATATAATATCAACTCTCATTCATTCCTAATCTAGAAAACTTAGAAAAGACCTAAGGTTGCTTATCAAAAACATTTAATGAAATAATAGATAAAATAAAGCTTCCCTATTTTCTCATATTTTCATATAAGTCATAGGTACAACATATACATAGATTTGAAGCACTGAAGTAGCAACGCAAGAGATATATTTTCAAAGTTACAAGCTAGGTCACTATTCTACTTG
Organism: Torreya grandis; assembly: GCA_037957365.1. Classification (NCBI taxonomy): domain Eukaryota; kingdom Viridiplantae; phylum Streptophyta; class Pinopsida; order Cupressales; family Taxaceae; genus Torreya; species Torreya grandis. The sequence continues at coordinate 119,683 of JARHVA010009723.1, forward strand.
CCTTGTACATATTGCATAAGACACAAATAAGACAACATGTAAGGGATAATAATACCAGTCTAAGGACATATTTGGAGTATTGGATATATAGGTAGTGTTCACTAACATAGGGGTCTTTTGGGATAACTCGACACTATGTGCCCACTAACACATTTTTCCCCAGGGTCATTATGAAGATGAATAACTAGGGTTATGAATATTCATGAGAAATGTAAGTCCTTGATCTAGATATAAATGCACCAAATTGAAGGTGAAGATAAATCTATAAGCATGAAAGTGGTTGCATCCTTTTCCAATAGATATTTCATACATGACACTTATGTCAAATTCAAATAGTAATGTCGATGTAATCATCTTAGGGTGATGTTATTGCTCATGGATCCATAAGCATCCAAACACAAAATCTAATGACTATTCTAGAATCATCTTCTGTCTACTTTCTATTTTTTCAAGACCTAAAACTGAATTAGTATCAGAATAAGGTAAGTACATTACCTTTTTGTCATTTATATACTTAATGTAGTTGTACGTACTACTTTTAGCTTATCTCAATTAAAAAATTCAATATATGGACAGTACCCAATTAGCCTATTATAGATTTGATCATCACCCTTGTGCATTTTAGTTTGTATAATTTTAACCGTAATTACAAAAATATGAATATTTATCCAATTTAAGGTTAACCTTTTGATGAATGCAAAGTGCATGTACGTAAAAAAATTTAATTCTTATGATTTTTAGCTAGTTAGGGATTTAGATTACTATAATTTTTCATTTCCTACTTATATTATTTTGCATGCAACATAAGTGTAGTCTAAAATTGGGGGGTTTGGCTATTAAACACATTGAGCTTCCTTTCCCACCATGTAAGATGTCTCAAACCAATCATAGACATACCCCTATAGATCGTGATGATACCAATGTTGAGAATGAAAAACATAGTGATGAGATTATAATAGAAGCATATTATAATAATGATAAAGATGAGTCTAATCAGACTAATTGACATGAGTAAATATATCATGAGTAAGAATAAGTAATTGCATTATTTCATGAACATATTTGATAAAATCTTGAATATCTTGATGAGATCCTAGAAATTATATTGGAAAAAAAATCTCAAAATGTATAGTTAAAATATCACTCCCCTTTAACATATTACCACTTAATACTTTTAATAGGAGCATGGGTTATGTTTTTAAACCTTTGTTTCCTTAAAACCAAAACACTATTATTATATTTACCATGGAATTAAAAATAATTTGAACTAAAATACTCGTTCCAATGGGTATTAATATTGAAACCATGTTTACATCCCCTTTGTTGACTACTCAAATAGTTAATCTAAATCCCAATGACTATATAGTTTCAACACTCCAAGTTAAATAGACCTTGGAAAAAAAGGTTACAAACATTGGAAAAAATGATTTAAAGTATCCTCATGTTATTAATTCATAAGATGTGTTGCATAACCCTCTTGTACTTGAGATATTTTTGCTAGCTTTGCCAACTAGTTTTGTTGCACGTAAGTTCTCATGAGTAATTGCAAGTAATTGCATTGTTTCATGATCATATTCAATAAAACCTTGATTACTTAATGAGATATTAAAAACTATATTGAAAATAAAAAATTCAAAATGTATAGTTAAAATATCACTCCCCTATAACATATTACCACTTAATACTTTTAATGGGAGCATGGTTTATGTTTTTAAACCTTTGTTTCCTTAAAAACAAAAAACTATTATTACATTTACAAGGGAAATTACAATAATTTCAACTAAAATAATGATTTCAATGGCTATTAATACTGAAACCATGTTTCCATCCCCTTTGGTGACTACTCAAATTGTTAATCTAAATCCCAATGGCTTTATAGTTTCAACACTCCTTCAACTAATAAAAACCTTAGAAAAAAAGGTTACAGACATTAGACAAAATGATTTAAAGTCTCCTCATGTTATTTATTCATAAGATGTGTTGCATAACCCTCTTGTACTATAGATATCTTTGCACCCTTTGCCAACTATTTTTGTTGCACCTAAGTTAACATTTTATGATGGAAAGGGTGATTATGAACAAAATCTTCAATCATTTTATGCATCATGCCTTGATTATGCCTCCCATGACAAAATTTTTACCTAATTATTTTCAAAAAGCCTCGAGGACTATGCTTTAAGGTTGTTCTATGACTTATCTCTATGATATTTGAAAGCATTCAAACCTCTTTTAGATCAATAGTTATGAAAACATTTTATATGCTCAAATTTCCAAAATTAAACAAGCACCACATGATACTATCAATGAATGTGTTTTGTGGTACAAGACAATGCTAGATAAAATAACCAATCCTAAGGTAGATAAAGAGTCGAAAGACATATTTAAACAAGGTTTGATTACTCCTCTACATGTGTTCTTTGTTTTTAAGAAGCTCAAATCTTTTGATGATTTATGTTATGTTACATTGGATTATGAAATGAAGGTTATTTAATTAAATAAGCTCAAAGATATAGAAAATACACCATATACATATACAGATAGTACAAAAATCATAATCAAACCAAGTTATAAGGTAAATCCACCTGAGCCTAGAAAGGAAACAACAAATACCGTTAACAAAATTTCATAATAACCTAACTAGCTCATTTTATCTAATACACTAAAGAGACAATTTGCACTCTTACCTCAGTCTTACATCTCACTACTATCATGATTATGTACAAGTTTCACCTACCCTTACTGATTAATCTTGCACATGTGACTAGTAACACTTTAATTAAACCTTCCATGTGCATATTTTATATGTTATTGGGAAGACCTTGGATACATACACTTTGAGAAGTAGCTTCTAAAGTACATGGGTGTGTTAAATACATTCATGCCAAAAAAATAATTATATTTTATATAATATCATATCATTATCCTCTTGAATAAGAGAAAATTACATTGGATCATCTCACTATCAAACCTAATAAGGTTAATATACCATAAAATGGTAAGAAACATGCTATTATGATATGCTTATGCTTGTTATTTATGCTTTTATCTACTTACTTTATTGAAAGTCTTGCCTTGCTATTGTCTTACTTGTCTGCCAATTTGAATGTGCTCATTTTATTGCATACCCCATGCTGATGTATGCTTTATTTGACATTTGAATGTGTCATTATTTACATTTTTGTACATTTGAATATGTCATTATTAATTCTATGGATATTTTACTAAGTCATGTCCCTATGATTCTGAGACATTTAAACACGACTTTTGTTTGAGGTACCCTAAGACCATTGATTTTTAACTTAATTTTTAATGGTCTTATGTGTGTGATTGATTTGATTTTTGAGTTTGTAATGTTACTATATATATATAAATTTCTATTAACCTTATCGTACACCTTAGGCATTCATGGGATCACATTGTTCTTTGTACCTCAATGCTATATCTTTCTAAACATGTCATTCTCTATGCTACATGGTTACATTTACATATTATACAATTGTCTTATCCTTTTGAGGTGAGGTAACTAATGGTTTATATTATTCACTAACCTTAAAGGGTGGTATATTAGTAAGGACATGTCATCGATACATGTTTTTCACATTTGGTTGAATTTAAATATTCAATGGGGGCATACTTTAGAAGCATGTTATCCACACATTCAGCATTATAGATTCAGTGGGTGTATGTTTTGTAACCATGTTATCTATACTTATTTCGTATTTGGTATTTATATCAATATTTAGATTCAGTGGGGTCATGATCTAGAAGCATGTTATACACATTTATTTAGTATTCAACACACCCAAATTAATTGGGGGCATGTTTCAAAAAGATGTCCTCCACATTGGTAGCTATTCAAGTTTTTATATTTCTCCACATCTAGTGGGGGGAATGATTTAGAATCATGTTTTGACACTTACATAGTTTCCAAATTGGCCAAAGCACATAGATATATATTTTAGATTCACATTTGGGGTATATTTATATAATTTGGTACCATTATTATACATAGTTTCAATATGAGACATATCTCAGATGCCTATGCTATATAAAATATTTATAATATAAAAAAATCTAAATCATTTTGATATTTCAAAACACTCTCAAGTATTATTTATCTGTTCCCAATTATACACCTCATGCATTCAACATTGCACACTTGAGAAAAATGGCAAATATGGATGATAAACCTGTTGATATGTCATTATAGCTAGGGAAAGCTTTATCATATAGATGGATTGAACATAGATAATGATTAAAAAACACCACCAAAGTGTATGTTTATCTCCTTGCTACTTCTAGCTTTGCTCTAGCCAAGGTGAGAGGACCTAAGTGGTAGTTTTGTCACATGGATGAATATTACAATTCAATCTTTGCGGGAATTATTGACACAAAATCCAAATCTAATTACGGCATAACAAAAATTATTCTCTCTACCTGGGAAGGGTTATCACATGGACCAAACAAATGTAGTACGACAGACACAAGCTACTGAAGAGAGCTGTGGATGTTCATGCAACCTTCATTTAAACAAATTTTCAACAACATAAGGGCCAAATGGGAGATTTTAATGCTAGTATTTAAAACACAAAATAGAGATACATGTAAAGTATGCAATATTCATTCACCTATAAAAAAATAACACTTATAATATACAAGTATATTATTTTCAGGGTAAAACATGCTAGGAAAGGTTAGAATAGTTATAAAAGAGTGGTGTGGTCCTATGGTTTTTTAAATAGAAATATTTCTTTCAACATGCATGACATCATTCATTTACAAAGGTGTAGAATATTGAGATACAATCTATAGGAACTACTAGGAATGATTTGCATCCATTGGTGCCAATATAATGTAAATATCATAATGATTATTAAAACCCTAAAGCATACACTAAAACTAGAATTTCAAATGCTTTTCATGTCAAATACACAAACCCTAGGTACCATTAAGAGGTTATCAAAATCTTTCCAAATCACAATTTAGAAAGGGGTTTATAATCTAGATCTATGCCCAAGATGACAAACATGTTATCCAAACATTCATATTTATAGATGAAGTGGGTGTATGATTTGAAAGCATGTTCTCCATACTTATTCAACATTTGGTACTTATATCAGTTTTTAAATTTAATGGGTGTTGAGGTATTGTGTGTAAATAATATTAATTTATAATGTTATTATTGTTAGTTACAATTATACATTAATATGTTTGTAATAGGTTAGTTTGTTTCATGGATATATTACTCATAGTTAACAATATATCTCATAGTAATATAGTTAGATATTTGAGAGATTGTAGGGATAATAGTATCCCCATTTATAGGCTATCACTTACCTATTAATCTGGTCTACCTACGAAGCTATGTAATAGGAAGTTGAAGAAGAGAATAATAGAATATTAATATTCTATATTTGTTGTCTAAGTGTATTGTTTTTTTGTTATAAACCAAAGTCAATATTTGGTATTAGAGCGGTGTCTAATCATTTGCAATTGTTGTCTGATAAGACTTGTAGGGGCAACTCCTTATTTATATATTTCCTTGATTTATGGAAAAATATTTTGTGAGATATTTGTATGATATAAAGTAGAATAGATTTTTTTGCATCGTAGAGACTATATTTGTTTTGATCTAATCCTATTGCAGCCTAAAAATCTCTTAAAGTTGATAAGTTTTATTTGTCAATCAGATCAATATTTGCTTGGTGTTGTGAGATCAATCTTAGGGGCATCAAACCTTGTATTTATATTGGGGACTCAACTTAAAATATAGAATATGATGAGAAATGTCTTCTACTAGAATAGATATAGCATCGTGGCTTCTTATTTCTCAAATTATGTGGTGTAAATTTGGACTGTGCATTCTTTATCTTTAATCCCCTCAATCCGTAGTCCAAGCATAACCAATTAATATTTTTCTTGTCTTTTTCGACAAATGTAAAATCAGCCAAGGATGACATTTATCAGATACTTACCATTCAACATTGATGCAAATCTAATTTTCATTTACACTGAATAGACTGTGTGTCCTTTATGCTCATGATCAATCCAATGGTAGCATGTGATGAGATATAAAATCAACTGATCAACCAATGGCATTGGTAGATCTAACCTAGATTATGGAATTCACATTGCTCTTGGATCAGTATTCATACTCGGTTCTACATGTAACACATAGCTTGCGATCTATACATCACTATTATTCTATCAAGTGTTTGCAACTATCTCAGCTCACTTAAATGCATTTTACTCCAACCATTCCATGTATTCAATTCAAATATATATCTTGTGAGTTGTTTTAAAATATTTATTTTAGATTAAATCATGATTTTAGTAGAGTTATTATTATTTATAGTTTTTACACTTAGTCGATACCTATAGTCATGTTTTATCATTTTCGAGTTAAGTCATTATATAGATTTTGTTTTTTTCTCTATATAAATGTCTTGTATTCAGTTTTAAAGTCTATAGGCTTAGCTTTTATATAATCTTTTCTGTTTTATAGCCTTAGGTGTCAAAATTGGTATTAAAATGTTAAAAGTTTATATTAAGTTTTATGTTTATAATCAATAGAGTTGGTCCATGTCAATAGTATATTACATGTTAATATTTAAAGTCAATATTTGGTCATCAAAAATTTCAAAACAGTCACTTTCTATGTGTGTCATATTTGTCAAAGAGACAAATTATCAAGTCAAAAAGCCTATCCTTATAAAGGATGCATTATCGGGCAACCTCGAAATCTTTATTTTGAAAGAGTTAGTCTTGTGAGGGGTTGTATCATCAAATATGACATTATGTTTCATCGACACAATGGTTGAGTAAGTATCCAGCTACTAGAGGAAGGAGGTAATAGATGATGGAGGTTTCAGAGCATCTTGTTAGTTACCAATGATGGGTCCCAGATGTTTTGGTGACATTTTGTGTGGTGTGTTTTCTCTATTATGTGTTTGAATAATCATAGAAAGACATTTCTATTTACATGTGTGGTGTGTTCTATACCAAATTAGATAATGCCAAGGATAGTTCTTCAGTGGTAGTGGAGATCATCTATATTATTTTTATTTGAATGGAAACAAACATTAACAGAGGCTACATAAGATTGCAATGGAGATTTATTCCTCATTATATTTATTTTCTAGATTTGTGTTTTTTTCATTTTCCTACTTGTTTAGACATCCTATAAGACATGGATAAAAAGAATAATGTGGATATAATTGATTGTGGAAAATAGTTGTATAAGAGGGAAGTTAACTATAAAGATATTGTGACTTCCTTACTTATTTATGGAGATGAACCCTAGTGACACATACATATGGTCACATAAATTAAATGCAGGATGTGTTCCTTCACATAGTAATGGTCATGTGCATCAATATCATGTATGTAGTATGCAAACCTAAAAGTATGCATTGATATATGAATATTCTCCCTATTCTCATATTAAGGGGGTGTAAACTAGGATAAATAATGTTCACAAGGGGGTGAATGTTGTGGTATTGTTTGTAAACATTATTAATTCATTATTTTCTTATTGTTAGTTACAATAATAAGTTAATATGTTTATAATAGGTTAGTTTGTTATATGGATATATTGTTAATAGTTAACAATATCATAGTAATATAGTTAGATAGTTGAGAGATTATAAGGATTATAGTATCCCCATTTATAGTATATCGCTTATTTATTTTGTCTACTTATGAAGTTATCTAATAGGAAGTTAAAGAGGAGAATAATAAAATATTATTATTCTGTATTTGTTGTCTAAGAATTTTGTTTTTGGGTGTATTTTGTTTTTATTATAAACTAGAATCAATAATGGTGTCATCCTTTGGAATCATTTTATCCACCCTTATTTAGTATTCAACACACTCAAAATAAGTGGGGGGCATGTTTTGAGAATATATCCTCCACATGATAATAATTTACTTGGAGAACTTTAAAGCTATGCAATGGGGAAACAAAGAGTCATCGTCCATTAATGGTGCTTCAAGCTCTATCTAAACTAATTAACTTGGTTACCTTTACTTCCTCTTTGATTTATGTTCTTATCTCCTTGGTTCCTATGGTGGTCATTTAAATTAATCATCTCTTAAACATGCTTTAAATTTATTTTTTGTATTTATGTTTATTTTATTTTGGGTCTTGTTTTTCATTTATGTTTGCAAGGTAGATGATTGGTGTGTTTTCCATAGCTATAAATGCATCCCTTGCCTAAACATCAATACTATAGCCTTCAAAATTGACAGCATCAAATGTGTGGAAAAAGGTGAAAATGGTGGCCTTAATGAGCGAACTGATTCTCTAGGGATTGATAAGGTGTGCAATCATAAGGGTGGTATATCTGTCCTATCTCAAGTAGAAATAATGGTTGGTCCACCAAAAAACTATTTATATAAATTCTGTAGCATGAAGAAGTGGCAAAACATTATGAAAGAGTCATATTTATGGTAAGATACAAGGAGAATGGAGAGTAGGAGCATGATGAAGGTCATCGATAAGCACCATATTCTTATTAAGACCCTGACTATTGTGCCGAATGCTTCCATGAAATTGGATCTTTAGTAGGAAGAAATCAAACTAAAAATGTTGGGATTTTTTTATTTTTTAAAACAATAATTCTCTTCCTTCTAGGACTTTTTTTGTAACTTTTTTTAGCTCTATTTAGTGTAACAAACTAGGCTTATCTATTAGTTTCTTCCAAATGATACAAAAAGGGGATTTTTATGATATTTTTAAAAATTACAATATATAGCAAAGAACTATTATCAAACCCTTGTATAATGTTGGCCAATATATTTTTAAGGGAGTCATGTGGAACCTAGATATGGAATGCAATGATCTTGTTTTTAAAACTACTCTTAGATGGATAGACATTGAAGGAATGCCTATACAACTATGGAATTTTTTACCATAGGCATTGAAACCCCTTAGGGAAGTCCTAATGATTTAGGATACTAGGAAGCCACTATCCCAAATGAACACTATGATTTTAATCTCTTTAGAACCCCTGTATTTATTTTTAAATTCCCTTAGTTTTAAAATTAAAGGGATTTTCCACACCTATGCTCTCAGAGGACTGCGTGGCTTGAGTACCTGTTTCATTTGTAAAAAATATGTCCATCTCAAGAAAAATTGTCCAATGTTGGTAAATAAGGAAAATATACATAACAAGCAAAAAGAATAGGATGCCGAAAAAATGATTTAGTGTTGGATGATTTCCAGGTCTTTGAAAACCATGTGTACAATAGTGAACCACTAAATATAATTCCCCCCTAATGAGGCTATAGGGAAAGGTTACTCTAAGGTTATGAACGAATTGGATCATGTTGAGCCTATCTTCACTCCTTGCCTCCTTTTGTTGACATCTTGACTTCTTTTCTAGGTGTGATAAATTATCTATTAGATAACTTGGATGATGTCTTTCTTGAATAGAGAACAATATTACATTCTCCCTTTGAGGAATATGTGGTTCTATTAGCTAAAACCCCTGATATTCAAAATTATAATGCTATCAGCTAACCCTCAACTAATCTTAGTAAAATTGAAAATGGATCTTCTTTCATGGCTATTTCTATGGAAAAAGAAGGTCCTAATAAGTCCAAATCTAATATGGATGTATCATTCAGTGCTCCCTTGTCTCTTAAGGACACAAATGTTATTTAGAACTACACATATCAATGGGGTGGAAAATTACTAAAAATAAAGTCGAGATCCACCCCAATGGATTATTCTCTAGTCAAAGAGAAGAAAAAAGCAAAATAACCCATCAATGGCCATGACCCTTCTTTTAAAAAATGTGTAAGGAAAACAAAGATTTAAATTTCGTCAAAAGATTGTATAGTAGTGGGGGTAATCTTCATCATCAATATAATTGAACCACCTACCCCCCATAATTGATGTGGATTGTAAGTTGGAATGTTAGGGGCTTGGAATCCCCTAATAAAAACCCCATTGTGAGATATTTCAAGTATTCAAAAGAAAATTTGGACTTTTTATGTCTTTAAGAAGTTAAGACTATGGGGTAGCAGTTGTCCTTAGTCCTTAATTTCATTTGGCCAAATGCTCCTTAGTTCACCACCAATCATCAAAGAGGAAAAGGAGGGGCTTCTATCTTGGTCAACCCTGGCCTAAAGGAATGTATTATTTACCATGGTCTCTCCACCTAAAATAGAATTTTTTGGGCCCTCGTAGAATGCCCAAACTAGTATTTCAGACTATGTAACATTTATACTCTAAATGATTATAGGGATCAATCTAATCTATGGAATTGGTTAACTACTAATCTAAAAAAAGTCCCTTAGATATTTGGACGAGATTTTAACATGGTGGGACAAAAAGAGGATAAAATTAGAGGTGACCATCAGGGATGGAAAGGTAATGAACTTTCTTCTTATCTAAATTTGAAATAATTCGAAAAAAATTATACCCATTTAAGAAAGGTAAGAATCAAAGTAAAGGAATATAGTTTACCTAGTGAAACAATTAGAGTAATAATAGAATGCAGTACTCCAAACTTGATAGGTTATACTTGAATAGGGATGCACTTATTGTGACCCCTAATAGGGATGGTAACATGGTAACTATCTTTCCCTATACAATTTTGGATCACCACCTCCATTGAAATGACTTTCTCATTGAACCTTGAGGAGAATAAAGATTCCTCATCTTTTAAAGGAATATATAAGTTTAGTGTATCCCACCTATCTAACCAAGTGTGTATGGATGGCCTTTAGTCCTCCTAGAATATTGGGAACTTAGCCTATATTTCCAACTCTAGAATTGATCAGTAAAATTCTTCCATGAAAGTCTCCAAAAAATTTTATAGAACCTATGGATAGATTAAGTCAAATGCATAGAAAAAATACCATGGTTATTCAATGAAAAAAAATACATGTTGAATTATCTCTCCAACATGACCTATCAAATGGTAAAATTATTAACCATCATAATCTCTTAAAACATCAAGTCAGGTATTCCCAAAATTTGCCTACTAGGGAGGCCACAAATCTGCTCAAGACTAACCTAGGTTAAACTTGGTGATACAAGCTCTAAATTTTTCTTTAGATTCTTTAAATCTAAGGACAAAAGAAGAAAAATAAATGGTATTGAGGTTCATGTCAATATAATGAAGGATTATTCTATTATAAAATTAGCTATCAATGAGTTCAACTCTAGTATATTCCTTTTTGATGGATCTAATGATCTCATTGAGCATAATAGGGTGATATGTCATGCTTGCAATCAAAAAAAGGTGCCATGAATGCAAGAAAGTTACCTTGATGTAAATATTACATTGGATGAAATAAAAACTACCATTGACTCACTCAATAATGATAAATCACCTCGAATGGATGGTTTTCCTGATAAATTTTACAAAGCCAGTAAGGAATGGTTAGATGAAGATTACTTGGAAGTCCTTAAAGAAGTGATAAATGTTAGTAACCTTGGCCAAATATCAATAGAGGAGTAATTATACTCATTACTAAGGATGGTAACTTGTCATTGATAAAAAATGGATACTAATTCCCCTCTTGAATGTATCAAACAAGATCTTGGTGAAGATTCTATCAAAGAGACTCTCCTCTCTGCTACCCTCTCTTGTTTCAAAGACATGAACTAGCTTATTTAAAGGTAGATACATCCTGGATAAGTTGATCGTGAGATGGTAAGGGATATACTAGGCTTAGGACTCTAATTAGGATACAATCATGATTCTATTTGACTTTGAGAAAGCATACGACATAATTGAATGGCCTTTCATTGAGAGAGTTCTAAGAGCATCTAGTTTCTAGGATAAGTTTTTTATAATGATTAATGTCCTCTTAAAATTTGATTCAGTTGTCATTAAAGTGAACTAGGAATTGACTGAATTCCTTGATATTCAATGGTCCATTAGACAAGGATGTTATCTTACCCCTTTAATTTCTATGTTGGTTGTTGAAGCTTTAAATTATCTTCTCAGATTATCTAATATTGGACCACCAGTTAGATGAATATCTCTATCTAATAATGAATTCCTTATTAATTTATTATTTTATGACGGTGCTACCATTTTTGTCAAATTAGATCAAAATAATTTGGCATAGGTTGCTTTAATATTGTGTATATACTGCTTTGCCTCTGGGTCTTATGTGGTAATGCATAAATCATATATGTCAAGATGGAAGGATCACCTTTGTGATTGGCGGAAAAATTTGGGTGGACATGGAAAGGATTACATGAAATGGTTAGATATATGGGTATTTATTTTGTGCTTACACCTTATTTCAAGTTCATGTAAGTATAGATATTTCACAAAATCAATAATAAAATTGCATAGTGGTAGGGACACCTACTCTTCTTACTTAGATGGATTCAAGTGTGTCAAAAGGTTCTCTCCTCATATAGTATTTAATATGACTCTTTTTGGATCTTTGTCAAGTATTAGATTAATATGGTCACCATAAACATTAGAGATTTCTTATGGTCTGATGGGAAAGGAGGGAAGACAAGACATGTAGTCTCTTGGCCATTCTGCTCAAAGTAAAACAATATTGGAGCCTTGGCTCTAAAAATATTAGGTTATAGGGTATAACACTAGTTGTGAAATGTGTTATATGAGCATTAAAATGGGATGACACCTAGAAAATTTATTAGTTAGGAATAACAACTTGAAGAGTTTTCCTAAAGGAAAACCATTTTGGAAAGAAATGGATATTACAGATACACTCATTGGTCCCTTTTCTATCAATGTGGTTGGCTCACATATATTTTCATCCATTTTGTCATCTTGGGATGTTGTTAAAACTTTCCTCACAATTAAACACATTTTCAATTGGTCTAGGACATGTTGTCATGGTTATAGATCTATATAGAACATAAGACCGCTTGCCCTCACCAGGGGCTGTTCCTCATTTGAATGGTTAAGTAAAGGGTTGAGGGAGTTCAAGGATATTTATTCACATTCTTGTTTGGAATCCTAGTCAAATATTAGAGTCAGATTTCAAAATCCTATCACCCAATAAATAACCTTCACTCTTCTTCAAAAATCATTGCAAGGGATGAATAATGTTGTCTTCGTGGATGAGGACGGTGAGTTTAGGACAATGTGAAGTGGGTAAAGGACCCCACTCTATTTGAGTTTTTCACTCAAATTTTATACAACAAGATATCATTTTCCATAGTCCCCTACATCACCCTTAATCATATTTGGGTTGTTTATTATCCTCTAAGTGCTTGGTCTTTTAGCTTTGTTTTTATTTGGGCCTCTTGCCTTGAACCAAAAAAATATTATTTGTGGTAGTTTTTAATGTATAATAGGTTGGTTTTTGGATCTATTTTGAGTTGAAGTGGATATGCAAAACATTTTTGTTCTTTTTGTAGTGAGATTGAAACTATTGAACATGTCATCTTTTTGTGTCCTTATGTGTCTAACTTATGAAAAAGTTATCTTAAGTTCTAGAAGGTGGTCTTTAACTGTGACATTGGTTGGTTTATTATTGATTTTGGGTATACTTGTTCTAAAGTTAAAGTTCATTATTTATTTCATAAACATTGGATTAATTTTTCAACTAAGATTTTATGATTTTTATGGAAGCCAAGGAACATTAAGGTATTCCAACACAAGGCTAAGATGCTTACTGAATTCTCAGTGAAATTCATTCCTTATCTTATCTATTTACAAATTTTCATAAGTGAAAGTGCCGCAAGATTAGGTGGAGTAGTTGCTAAATACTAAAATGATCAAAATGACTTCTAACTACTTGATTGACTTTGCCATATACCCCAAGTTGAGCCCACACTCAAATTTGGTGATCTACCATTAGTCAGATACTGAACTAAAAATAACTGAGCATGAGTGGGATTGTAGAAAAGACTAATATTTCAACAAATTAAATAACCCTATGCAAGAATGGGTGAACTCTTTAGACTCAGATAAAAATGGGGTGAATAGCTAGCTTTTAGAAAATGAAGAAATGGTAAGGGATGTGCATAAAGATGAACTGGTCAGTTGCATTATTAAATAAGTTGAGAAATATTTCAACCATCTTGACTTGAATCTTAACCTTTGTTCCTTTGAAAATAATGATGTGATAAATTCCTCCCTCTGATCTCTACTCCTATGATATAGGATGAAAATGAATATAAGGATGTTTGGAAATTCATTGATGATAATGTGAATGTTTTCACTGAGAAATTAGAAAAGCTCATAGAAATGGGAGGTTCAAAATATGTGGATGATGTTATGGACTATGTTAAAATGAATAATATGAAAATTTTATTGAACAAATTTTACAAATATTCCCTAAAGTTGACTATAGGATAGATCTAGATGGGACCTGATGGAATAAATACTTTGTTGAGGGACCTATTCGCATGGTCTTTGATGATGAATGTGAAATGGATTATGCCTCTATTTAGAGGGCACCAAATTCTTGAATACTGATGTGCCACCTTTGGGCTGGAAATTTTGGGATGATTTTATGTTTTGTATTTTCTTGCTACTATTTGTTGGATTACCTACATGTAGCCATTTTTCTATTACAATATCATTTAATATTTTATGATATGATAGGGGGATGCAAAAATAATTATCTACTTTATTTTGAGAACTCTATAACTATTTTTTGCATCCTTGATGTACATATTTTGTAATCGATTATTCAATAATAAAAAAATATGTCTTCCATATTGTTAATTATTCATGTTTTTAGATTTATCCATACATATAGGGTCCATGCTTTAGATTCATGTTTCCACAATTACTCAATCTCCAAGTTAGCCAAAGCACATAGGTATATAATTTAGATTCATACTTGTGGTAGAATTATAGATGTTGGTCCCATTTTTATATACAGTTTTAGTAAGAGACATATATCAAGTGCATATGCTATGAAATGTATGCATATTATTAGAAAATCTAAATCATTTTGATAGTTCAACACACTCTCAAGTATTGTCTGTTGTTTCCCAATTGTACACATCATGCACTGATCTTTGCACACTTGATAAAACTGGAAAACATGGATGATAAACTTGTTGATATGTCATTATAGTTGGGGAAGGTTTTTGACATATGGATGGACTGAATACAGACAATTACTAAATTTTTTTGATAGAGGGTATGGTTACCTCCTTTCTACTTATAAATCTACTTGAACTAGGTTGAGGGGACGTAAAGGGTAGCTTTCTCACATGGATGGATACTTCAATTCAATCATCATGAGGATTACTGGCATAAAACACAAATATGACCAGGGCATAACCAGAATAATTCACTCCAACTAGGAAGGGTTGTCACATAAAATGAACAAATGCACTAGGGAGGATACAAGTTACTAAAGATAGATGTATATGTGCTTGCAACCTTCATTTAAATAATTATTCAATAGCATAAGGACCAAATGGGATATTGCGATGCTTTTTTTGAAAGAACAAAATATAGATACATTTTAAGTATGTAATATTTATGCACCTGCAAGAAAATAAGACTTATGATATGCAACAACTGTATTAATTTCAGGGTAAAAAAGGGTAGGACAAGTTATGATAATTTTAAAAGAGTGGTATGGTGGTGTGGATTTTCAAATAGTAGGAACTCTTTCAACATACATGACATCATTCATTTACAAAGGTGTAGAAGAGTGAAATACAAGCCATGGGAACAACTAGGAGTGATTTGCATCCATTGGTGCCAATACAATGAAAATAACCAAATTATTATTGAAACCATAAAGCATACAATGCAAATAAAATTTCAAATACTTTTTCCAATCAAATCCACAAACCCAGGGTGCACTTAAGAGGTAATCAATAGCATGTTTCCAAATCACAATGTAGAAAGGGGTTTATTATCTAGATTTATGCCCAAGATGACAACCACTAATAATCATTAAACCATATATCCAATTAGTAGATCATGTAAAAAATTTCATTTCACTTCATTAATAAGAAAGAGTAAAAACCACATGTATTTTCCATTATCTTGAAATAAAATATTACATACATCATTGTTTCAAAATACTGCCATAGGGAAAAGCATGGTGAGTTTTCCCTTTAAACATGGGAGACATATTACAATGCTCTAAGATATTGATAATGGTTGTACAACTATAACCACCTTATCGAGAGAGAGAAAATAGACACACATTAATGGATCCCAAAATTAGAAAGATCCTAAAACTATGAATACCAAAAAACCAATAACAACCTTATAAAAGAGGACAAACCCTTTTTTTATACAAATTTATCACCCTATTTACTCTAGGAATATGTGTTACAATTCTCAATATCAAAAACTTTCAATCATCTCTCAAAGTTATTGCAAAATGCTTCTAGCTATAATATACTCTTTGTCACACCTAGAATCTTCATTTCTTTGCAAAGAAAATGATTTTTTTAACTGCCTCTCCATGTAATGATGAAGATATTCAAACAAACCTTTGATTTATTGGATCAAAATGTATTTCATTTGAGATTGAAGGTAAATATTTTTTTGTTATCCAAACAAATTATTTTTATTCTTTTGAAACTACATTGACATGTCTTTGACCACTCATTCTCCTAGATGAAAACTTCAGGATAGTTTCCCTTCCTCTTGTACATGTTAAATAACACCCCTGGTCTTGTAATGATTACATTATAACACTCTAGATCTATGGCCATTTGAATTTTATTCTTTAAATGATTCGGCTTGACTTTGCAAATGTGAAGCATTTCTCCTATGTAGGTGTTCGAAGAAGCAGAATATGTAAAAATGAAAAAAATAGTATATTTTACCTTTTTCACCTTTTGATTCAATGTGCCTTTTACACACTTTTTTTTTCCATTTGAATTTTTAGGGTTTTCACCACATTTTTAATGCATAATTTCATTATTTTTCACTTGTTATATTTATGGGTAACTTTGGGTCCCTTTTGTAATTTTGCACTTCTTTTGTATTGCAAGAATCTAGAGCTCAACAACACATTTACAAATTGCAATTTGGAGTTGTAGATCCCCTTAAAATTTCCCTCACAGACCTAAGAACATCAAGTGAAATTTATAGTTTTCATAAATGCAAAATTGTAAATGGATTGAAAACTTCCACCTTAAACTTTGACCCCATGCTAAATTTACATTGACTAGATGGTTTGCGAGATTTGAGTGCACTTTTCCATTTGCACATTTGAAAAAAATGTAAAATTACATTCTTCCTTGAAATATCTATGTAGGTCTATTTGATTTGACCTTTTTGTATGTTGAGTTTTTTAGTGGGATTGGGAAGTTGGACTACATATTACAACTTGCATTTTGAAGACTTTCTTTTATACTTTACTTTTCCCATCAATAATCTGTGGGATTCAAAGCTCATAAAACAAATTATAAGTTTGTAATTTTTTTAAAATGTATTTCCTATTACAAACTATGCTAAACATTCCTTTTGCATGTCCCTTTCTCCTTTCTTAACTTTCCATCTAACTCCATTCTAACCTAGTTTGAAAAGAATGACAATGCTTTCACTTATTGGACCTTTGAGTTGAACTTATAATATTATCTTGGAGGTTGACTAATCATTTTACATCCACACCACCTTATCTCCTTTCACAATATGCTTTCTTGCAATCACAATGCCATTGGAAATCAAAATATTTTTAATAGACAAGCCTGGGGGATTGAACGCAAAGGAGGATAAGTTCACTCAAAGCTTTATAATAATATAACTTATTGTAACAATCCATGTACCATTTTCAATTGGTATAAATGACACATTGTGTATTTTTAATATATCTAGACTTGAAAGTGCTCCATATATATTGTAAAGGTACTTTAGAACATCACTAAAGGCATCCTCTCAATAATATCCTTATATCTCCAATCAATAGAATTAATTTGAGGAAAAAGGTGAACAAGATGTGTGTTATACAAAAAATTAATATTTATCTTTGAGGCTTGTGCAATATCTTAAAGCTTGTTAAGTAGATTTAGAAGGATATCTTTGTCAACAAGCCTATCCATAAAACTCTCTAGAATCATGTACTCATAATAATTGTAGATGAAATAAGACATGATTTTTATCCCTTCCTTGAAAACACTATATCTACCACTAGCTAGAGCAATAAGAGATAAACTAGATGCCATACATCCAACTTCATCATCAACTAGATCATCATGGTAGTATTCCAACTTTCTTACTTTACTCTATTTTTTAGTAGAAATGAAATGGTAATAATTATATTGATGACATGAAGAATCCATTAAAATTATATTTCATAGGATCATTATAATTATGTTAGCTTGAGAGTATTTTTCAAAACTTAAAACTCTAGGCTTCATCAACACTCTTAACTCAATGGCATCCTTACTCCTATTGGTCTCCATCTAAGCTTGACTATACTAAAAGGTTTCACTATTTGTATCCCATTTCTCTTCTTCTAAATGATGGAAACCACAAATATGTTATAGGCCTCAAATATGGTGAATATATACTATATATCATATAATAAAACTTAAGTTTCTCTCAAATCATTGACATTAAACTTCTAAAGTATACACACTCAAAATGCATATTACCTACATATGACAGTGAGAGACTAGATCCTTTATGACCTAAAACCAAATACCTACATGATCAACCAAGGTTCATAAGACACATTTTAGTAAGTATTATTCATTTAAATTTGTTTTCAAAACCTCCATTCCACATGTTCACCTATACCTATCAAAATATTGTTCTACAGATCTCAATGATGTTTACTTCAAACTCAAGGATGATCCTTCCTATCTCTTTTTGTTCACATGTGAGAACTAGGTTATAAATGTTATGAAATGGATAAAATAGCTCTATAAGATCATAGAAAATTATTGATTTTTTCAAATCAATCCAAATAATGAAGGAAACCAAGGTGTTTGGAATGAGTAGGAAGTTTGAAGTTATCAACAATCTTAGTGATTGTTCATAGATCATAAAAAATCAATCTAGAAACTATCACCATGTAATGAGAGATCATTAGGAATAATACTGCTCACCATGTTCACTTTCTCTAGTTCACCTCCTCTTGTCCATACCAAGTGGAAATTAGTTGACCTCTTTGACTTGTCGGAGAGAGAGAGAGAGAGAGAGAGAGAGAGAGAGAGAGAGAGAGAGAGAGAGAGAGAGAGAGAGAGAGAGAGAGAGAGAGAGAGAGAGAGAGAGAGAGAGAGAGAGAGAGAGAGAGAGAGAGATTTGGTAATTTTAGACCTATAAAAGCTACCTGAGCATAGAAGTGAACTATGGGGATTTGAAGAGAGCCTCTTTATATCTTCCCACATGCCATAGTAATTGTAGATGATATAAAAGTACCTAAAACTACCTGAATTTACCCGTTCTTCTTGGATGGATGTTAAACTTGTAGAATTCAATTTGAAAACTACCATCTTTGACATATTCTGACATGAGAGATGTTAGAGTACATATTGACACCTTTGTCTTTCATGAAAAATCATACCACTTCATATAATGACCCAAAAAGTGGCCTAAAATGACATGGGATAAACTTAGAAAAAAATGACAAAGATAAAACATATTTATTACCTCATTAAAGACTCTAGGACCACTTTTCAACCTAGGAGACCCTATGATAAATTTGAATTATACAAGGGGTTTATCTAATTTGATTTGGGGTCAAATTATTCAAAATTTTGGTGGTTTCCTAGGGGTGGTATGCTAACTATATGAAATACCAGTTGCCTTCTCCTATTTATTAGGTTATGGAATCACCTATACACTATACTTGACACTAAATTGCCTCAAGAATAGGAAAAAATAGGAAACAAACACATAAAATAAAAGACACTTATGTTCTCAAGAATACTTATGGAAAACACACACAACATAAGCAAATCACACCTAACCAAATATGTACAAGACCTCAAACACTTGAGGTGAATAACAATTCACCATCCTTCAACCAGGGTCAAAGATAATGTCTTCTACATCATTGTTGCTTCAATAAAAGATGCCTTAATGTGATGCATACTTGTCCATGAGATCTTATTTCTGTAGATAATCAAATGACTTATCATCTTTAGATATTTGTTGACTGAAAGTGTGTCACTTAGAGCTCTCATGAATGATCTATATTTCCCTCCAAGAATCTTTTTTTGATTTGAAGCTTGATTGAATTATGTCATGTTCAATTGACACCTCCCAAACTTAATCCTAGGAGTCATCAAATTTGTCCCAACTTTACCTTCCTCTACAATATGATGTAATTGATGTCTAGAGCCATCAATATTTTCCCTTGAATACTCCATCGTGTCTAAAAGTGAGTCAAATTTAGACTGATGTTTTGATTGATTTTCAACCACACATTTCAGCCTTGGCTTCATTGGACTCCTTCATGACTATAACTTTCTTGATGATAGTTTGACACTCATTCTCATGCTTAAAAATATAATATCCTTCATGCTTAGGAGATTCATCAAAAACCTTACTATCAGGTTCATGCTTATTAAGAATGGGAGTTATCTTACTCAGTTTTTCAAACTCTTTAACTATCACATGCAACTATTGCCATAGATCATATTCCTCTTCATGGTTGTCACATTCACGAACTCTATTTTGTACATGCAAAATTTCATTATCTTCTTGATTATCTTGATCTACCATAATTTTAAGGCCATCATCATGCATATAAATAAGGTAATTACCCTCATCAATTTGTTGATAATAATTATCAATTCTTACCTTAGAATGTTAATCACCTTCCTCATGGTTGATGCATGTACCAAGGTCAGTCTGTCCAATGAAAGTGAATGGATCATGTCCATAAGTGTCAAAAACATACTTATATATGAAAAAATTATAGAAACCTTCAAGTTTGGATGATTTTACATCATCCATTCCATGCTTTTCCTAATCATTGATGGTAAAATTTAGATTAGAGATTATTTCCACATATGGTTCAATATGAAACTTTACCAATGGTTATGTTCTAATAGTTAAATTTTCCCCATACCTTATCTTAAAGGAAAAAAAGTACCAATCAATTGAGAAATATCTTCCTATCTTGGCTATGAAGTCACTTGATAGATAGATAGCAAAGTGATCAGGCAAATCAACCACCACTATATCTTGAAGGATTGGAAAACTTGGACAGTCATGCAAGAAAACACTCAAATATTTCATGATCCCCACTAAATTCACTAGTATCCCATAAATTTTTTTCACTCCCTTTATATATGGTTCATATTCTAATCCTAATTTATATTCCACATGTTTGGGAATCACTGAGGTACTTACGCCACTATCCATAATGCAATTCTAAACAAGCTTGTCTCCCATAATGAGTGTTAGGTAGATAGGTGGGTGATTTTAATATTTGGAAGCATTTATATATGTGAGTAGGAACATTGGTGATGGATACATCACCGTTTATTGATGGTTGAGGAATGATGTTGACTTGGGATAATTGTCCTTGAAAAAGCTCCTTTTGACCGGTCATGTGGAGCGCTTCCCAAAGAGATATAGATGTTTTATCACTCTTAAATTAATCAATAATAATCAAAGTAAGAACACTTACATATTATTTCATTATTTAAGGTAAATAATTTCCTTGAACTTGAGGAAATGGAGTAATTTGAATCACTCTTCCTATATTCTAATTTTGAATAAGTGTAGAAGTTGTAAGGACTACCACACTTACTGTCACACCTTGATTCCTTTTAGGAGGATTATTTGAACTTACATCAACATCATGAAAATATACAAAATCCTTCCTCTTTGATCTAGCATTGGCTACCACTGATGTATTTCTATTGAGGAAAAATGTGTCTTCTAATAAAATTTTTTCAAGGCTCACTCTTCGAGGTTGGCATCATTCATTTTTTTTTGCTTGCATGAAGTTCTCATCTTCTACTATCAATTAAGGAGAAATTACTGCTTTAGATACCAAGACTTTCCTCCATATTCATTTACATACATATACTATCCTTGAGGCTATAATTCTTCTACTTGGATAAAATTATTATGGACTCGAACCATATCTCTTTTGTTGGAAGTAAAAGTTGGATTATATGCATTGGGTGCCCTATTGAAGTTAGACTAGACTTTCCCTCTCCCTTGACCATATTGTTGAGGTGGGAACATATTTAATTGTGAAGGATAGGGATAGGGGTTTTTCTTAAATCCATATTTCATATTTAGTTTCCTAACTTGAGCCTCAAAGGTTTTAGACCTTGTCTCCCAAGAAATGGTATCTTTTGACTTCTTTGGGGAAACTCTAGACTTGGTGTTTGAATTTGTAATTGGATAAAGACATGGAGAATTAGAATAAATATTTGTAAGAATGGGCATCAAAACTTTTGGAGGGAGTTTAACATCTTGTATTAGACCATTCTCATCTGTAATGTCTATGTCATATGCTTCATGCAAAGTGTATCCACCTATGGACTACAACATGATGGCTATATCAATCCCAATGGCCCTTAGGTGTGTATAAAAAATAAAGCTTGCAGGGGGGCTCATAGGAGGGTGTATCCTATACCAATTTCTTTAAAATATCTCATTAAATTCATCCATAGTCTCATTAGGGCTTCTTTGAATCACATTTAGTTAATCAAACAGTGATGTGTGATCACTTGTATCCTCATACCTTTGGGTTGATAGCTCTTTAAACTCATCCCAAGTGGTGATACATCCTCCCTGACAATGTCCTATGCTAGTCAAGGGATTTTCCCCTAAGAGAAATATAAATTAACCTAATTTAAATGTTAACTTTAGTGACATTATGAAAGTTCAATAAGTTAGAGATGATGCCCCTAATATTCTCACTTGGGGTAATATGACCTTCCCAATTGAAAGTGGGAACACTCATGGTGGCATTAGGATGTATATCATCATATGTATGGAGCTGTATATTATATTTAGTGTTAAATGTTGGGAAGACATGCTACCTAGACATGTTATCCTCAAATTCTTCATCACTCTCTTGATATTATTTTCTTTCAAAGTTTTATTGCTCTTTAAATTCTAAGATAGGTTGAGGGTGTTGAACATCAAGAGGAAGTTTAGGTTTAGGGAGTAGATATATATGATAGTTTCCTCTAGTAGTAGTTAACCTAGTAAGGACCATGAAGTATGAACATAAGAGTAATAAAACTTGGTATAAAATTATATATTACCCTTTTTGGAGTCACTAAATTTTGAGTAAAAGACTATATGCAACTATGATGTTGTCAAAACTAAAATTCACCTTGACAATCTGTACTTGAGACAATATTCCAACTGAGCATGATAAAATTATTGTCACTAAATATTTCACCCTAAATAAGTTTTTCAAGACTTCTATAGATCAATTGGAACATTTTATTACCTCTAGGATTTTGGGTTTCCTATAGGAGAGGTAAACCTCTTGGTTTAAGGGCTAACTCCCTAGATTAGTCTTTAATAGCTTATTACCTACATTAATTGATCTATTGGATGAAAAGGGATAGAAGGAACATAAAATTAACCTATAATAATAAGGTGATAAAACAAATATATCTCCATTAGACTACCATACACTTAAACTATGAACATGACTCACAATACTAGTCTCAACATTCTAGATTGCTCTAATATAAGTATTTCAAACATGGAGGTGATATGCATTATACTTATGAAGGTGAGTGAAAATGAGGTTAGATTTTAGAAACTAATGATAATCCTTAAATTTATATATAGATAATTACACTTGACTACACTTCATGTGACCTATTAGAGGGAGAACCACTTGTACCAAACATGAAAGAGTAAAGAAAACACAAGGATAGATACTTATCACTTGAAATTTCACTATTTAACACTTAAAACTCTTAGATAAGTGGATTATGAACTCAAAAAAAGATTTTAAATATTTATATCAAAATTAAATATAATATTCAAACTATCAAGGCTTCACCATACCAGGTGTGGATTAGATTACAAAGCCAAAAATGCTTGTATTTATAAAGCATAGGAGAGGGGAAAAAAGAATTAAAATGGAAGGATCATAAAGACAAGTGTCAAACTATGATAAATAGTTACATTAAAATAGATTGAAGTGTGTAATATGTCATGAAGGTCCTTTTGGATAAATTTCCATAAGAACTTCATCCCTTTCTTGAAACTGGCATAAAGACCTCAATTAGCCTTCTTGAAATTATCTTCTTGGTGAAGCATCACTTGACTTATTCAAAATAACATAGAAAGGCTTTGGTACATATTTACTGGCATGGGAAGTTTAAAAAAATATTTTTAACCTTCATATATGCCCTTTAAATGATGACTTCCAATTTGTCACTTATCATTCATTGTCTACATTCATTCATCACTAGCCCTCTAGGTCTATCTTCACATTTATCACCTAAGTGAATTGTAGATGATTATAGATATCCATTGAAAAGGTCTTAGGACTCCTATTGAAGAATTTTTTTATTTCCACTCTATCATATATGCCTCAAAAGTTTCAAAGTTAGACATCTCATCTTCAAACTAGGCAGTCACTTCTTTTTCTCATTATTTGTCCAAGACTCTACGTAATGAAATATGTAATGGAGGTACATTCATCTATCATGTTGATTATAAATGTGTATGTATATTGGAAATAATTTTATATATACCTAAATTATTTTTTATCAATCATTAGTTCCCTTCTACACATGTGAAACGACCCGAATACTTCAAAAAGTAGAGAATTGGGCTTCTCTGTACAAGTAACAATATAGACCAAATGGATGTCATGGAACTTAGGAGAGTGATAGAAAGGTTAAATTAATTATCATGGTCATTTTACCCCTCATAAAATCATCTTAAATGATATTTTATCCATCGGGTTCTTGATAGGGTTTTAAGGGGTTTTAGTTGTTAATAATAGTTCATAAAAAATAGATGCTCAACATCCAAAAAAAATCCATCGAGACTAAGTGTAAGATGAATTTAAACTATTATTATGCTCAATGTCTAGGCATTTTGAGTACCCATGATATGAGATTATGTCAGAATGACCACTGCTGGATTTTTTTATTGAAATTGATGGCTACAATCCATCCTAAGCTTTCCCCTAAATGTCATCAGATGATTTGGAAGAATCATTTGCTCATATGGATAAGTTTAGGCACTTGTAGGACATAGTTTTAGCTCTAGGATTGATAGGCCTAGACTGTATTTGATTGTTTATGACTACCTCTTAGTGGTTTCTAGTGACTGTAGGTATTTATTCACATTTTTTCATGTCTAAATCAACATTTCACATAATTCTATAGTGTTTCAAGGCTCTCCATCACATTATATTACTATTCACATGTTATGATTGAAATTATATCACTTCTGGAGTGTCCTCTATCTGAAATAAAAAAGAGGGCATCTCCCCTATTTCATTGGACAAATAAGAATGTGGAGAGGTTTATTAAGTCATTGATATTATATTTACTAAGTTTCAATGATTGGTCACCTCTTTAAGGCTCTAAATATCATAAACCCTTAAGAAAAGATTTAAATTATGTGTATTGTCTAAAGGGTCTATAAACCTCAAACTGAGTGACAAGTTATAACTTGTCTTTGCTCTACTTCTTTTCTGTAAGAATCATATTATGTTGACATTACTACTGTGAGCGTGGTTTCAATCATTTTCAATCCATTATATACCTTTGTCTACCAATCAAACCTAAGTTTATCCATTAGTGATGTAGGTGTTTATTTGGGTATAAATTGGAGGTTTCTTGTAGGTGAAATTATACTTGAACATTGTACTCCGATTCTTGACTTCCTTTGTGGACATCAAGATCATCTCATACCTAGATAAAATCATATCATAACATAGAACTAAACACCACTCTATATTCACCAAATGCATTATAAGACCATTTTTTAAATTCAGTTTGTAGACTCATTTGGGCGTAAAAGTTACTATAGCTCTTTGAGCATCTTCAATAAAAAAATGTTTGAGTTGTAAGTCACTAAACCTCCATTATATTGACCAAAAAATCATTCATATGTCAAGATGTGATCTTATATGGCATAATATTCAAGAGTGAAGCCATTTAGGCCTACACAAGATTTATAATATCATATTATAGAATGACACTATACAATAAATAGTCTCTTTTTGGAGAAGTTAATTCAATAATATCCTCTAAGATACTTTCTTACTCTACACCATTTATGAGTAGCATTGAAATGGTCATAACCATATTGATGACATGTTAAATCCATTAAAGTCTCTTTCAAAGTCTCATTATAATTTTTTTACCTTGAGAATATTTTTCACAAATTAAAACTCTAGGCTTCATTAACAAATCTCTATGGCATGCTTAGTCATGTTGGTCTCCATATAAGCATGACTGTAGGAAAAAGTTTCACTATTTGGATATTAATTTCCTTATTTTAAATGATGGAAACCTCAAATATGTTATATGACTAAAATATTGTGAATATATATATATATATATATATATATATATATATATATATATATATATATATATATATATAAAACATATCTTATAATACAACTTGAGTTTCTCTCAAATCATTGACATTCAAATTTTGAAGTATACACATTCAAAATGCATATGCTAGTAAGAGACTAGGTCCATTATGACCTCAAAATGGATGCCTACATGATCAAATGAGGTTAATAAGGAACATGGTAGTAAGTATTGTTCATTTAAAGTTGTTTTGGAAACCCACATTCCACATTTTCACCTGTAACTTTCAAGATATTGTTCTATAGATCTCAATGGTGTTTACTTAGAACTCAAAGATGATAATACCTATCTCTTAATGTTCACACATAAAAAATATGTTAAAAAAATCATGAAAATTATAAAATATATCTTTAAGAACATATATAATTCTTGATTTTCATAAACCATTCCAAATAGAGAAGGAAACCAAGGTGTTGCGGATGAGCAGGAGTTTGAAGTCATCAACAATATTAAGGTTTGTTTATAGAGATTATCACACCAAACCAAAAAATATTAATATGGAATAAGATATATTTAGTACTAATTTCACCAGCCAATTTCACTTGCTCTAACTCATCTCCTCTTATCTGTACTGAGTGGAAATTAGTTGACCTCTTTGAATTATTGAAGAGAGTGATAAGATAGAGTGAGAGGTCAATTTTTGGAACTTTTTTACGTCTAAAATATACCTAAGAATGGAAGTGAACTATGGGGATCTAAAGAGACCCTACTAAATTCTTCCTATGTGCAATGATTATTTTATAGGCCATATAAGTACCGAAAATTGCATAAAACTACCCGATCTTCTTAGATGGACATTGAACCTATAGAATTCACTTAAAAAACTACCATATCTAACATATTACGACATGTGGGATGTTAGAGTACATATTAAAACCTTTTTATTTCATGTAAAATTATAATATTTCATTAAATGACCCAAAAAGTGGCCTAAGATGACATAGGAACAACTTAGACAAAGATGGCAAAGATAAAACATATGTTTGACATAATTAAAGACTATAGGACAAGTTTTAAACCTAGGAAACCTTATGAAATATTTTAGTTATACAAGGGGTTGACCTAATTTGACTTGGGGTCAAATTAGTCAACATTTTGGCAATTTCTTAGGGCTGGCATTCTAGCTATGTGAAACACCAGTTGCCTTCTCCTATCCGTTGGAATATGGAGTCACCTATACACTATACTTGACATAAAATTGCCTCTAAAATAATAATAAACCACACTAAACAACATGATATAAACACATAAAAAAACAAAACATATCAAACACACTTGTGTTCTTGGGAAAACGTAGGGAAAACACATAAAATATAAGGAAATCATGCCTACCCTAATATGTGTAAAACCTCAAACACTTGAGGTACATAAAAATTCACCATTACTTCAACCAAGATCAAAGACAATTCCTTTTTCATCATTGTTTCTCCAATAAAACATACCTTCACATGATGTGTACTTGTCAATGATCACGTGCTTATGTAGCTATTCAAATGACTTACCATCTTTAGATCTTACGTTGATTACAAGTGTGTCACATAGAGCTTTCATGTATTCTGTGTATTTCCATCCAAGAATCTTGTTTGTATTTTAAGCTTGTTTAACTTATATCATGTTCAATTTACACCACTCAAACTGAATCTTAAGATTCATCATATTTGTCTCAACTTTACCTTCCTCTAGAACATGATCCACATGATGTCTAGAACCATCAATATTGTCCTCTTGTTGATCTATCATGTCTGACAGTGATTTACATTTAGACAAAGTTTGGATTGCACTTCAACCACACACATGTTTTCCTTGGCTTTATTGGACTCCTTCACGATCATATCTTACTTAACACTAGTTTGACGCTCATTCTCATTTCTGATAAGACATTATACTTCATGTTTAGGAGATTAATCAAAAACTTTGTTATAAATTTCATGCATCTTAGGAAGGGGAGTTGGCTTACTCATCTATTCAAACTCTTGAACTATGGCTTGTAACTATTTCCATAGATCATCTTCCTCTCCATGGTTATCACATTCATGAATTCCTCCATTTTGTTCGTTAAGAATGTAATTGTCTTTGTAATTATCCTAATTTACCATACCTTAAATACAATCATCATCATGAACATAAATAAGGTAATTAACCTCAATAGTTTGTTGAAAATAATTATCAATGCTTACCTCATGATTTTCATCTCCTTCTTCATGGATGATATATGTGCCAAAGTCAATATTTTCAATGAAAGTGTATGGATCATGTCCATAAGTGTTAGAAACATACTTATATAGGAAAATATTAGAGACACCTTCAAGTTTTTAGGATGATCCATCATCCATAACATGCTTTTCTTGATCATTGATGGTACAATTTATACTAGAGATTGCTTTCACATATGGCTCAATATGAAAATGAGCCAATGGTTGTGTTCTAATACTTACATTTGCTCTATACCTTGACTTGAAGGCTAAGAAGTAAAAATTAGCTAAGAGATGGCTTCCTATATTTGGTGTGAAGTCCCTTAAGAGGGAGATAGCCAATTTAACAGGTAAATCAACTACTATTATATCTTGAAGGATTGGAAAGCTTGGAAAATCATGTAAGAAAACTCTCAAACCTTTGATGAGCCCCAATAACTTAGTTAGTGTCCCATCAAGTTGTATAAAATACTTTATATATGGTTCATATTTGAATCCCAGTTTATATACCACAAGTTTAAGCATTATTGAGGTACTTGCACCACTATCAAAAATTCATCTATGAATAATATTGTCTCCCAAAATAAGAGTGAGGTATAAGGGTGGGGGATTTTCAGATTTGGAAAAGGTTTCAATAATGTTAGTATGAGAATTTGTGAGGGATACATCACCATGTATTGATACTTGAGGACTAATGTAGACTTGGTATAGTTGTTCTTGAACAAGCTCCATTTGACTTGCCATGTGGAGTACTTCTGAAAGAGATATAGATGTTTTAGCACTCTTTAAAGAATTAATAATATTCAAATCAGTAACATTGACCTATTTTTCATTATTAAACATAAAAAAGTGCCTTGAACTTGAGTCAATGGAGCACTTTGAGTCACCATTCCTACATTCTAATTTTTAATAGGTGTAAAAGTTACCAAGATGGCCACACTTGCAGTCACACCTTACTTCCTTGTAGAGGGATATTTGAACTTGCAGCAACACCATTAACATATCCTAAAGCCTTCCTCTTTGATATATTTTTGGCTACCATTGAAGTATTATGATTAAGGATAAATGTGTCTTCTATTAAAATTTTTACAAGGCTCACTCTTCAAGGCTACTATCCTTCATTTGTTTTTTATTGCATGAAGTTCTCATCTTCTATTGTAAATAGAGTAGTAAGTACTCCTTGAAATACTAAGTCTTATCCTTTATTTTCATTGGCATCTATATACTATCCATGAGAATGCCATTCTTCTCCTTGGACAAAATTACTATTGACTAGAACCATAACTCTTGTGTTGGAAGTAGAAGCTAGATGATATGCATTGGGTAGCCTATTGAAGTTAGGCTAGCCTTGCCCTCTCCCTTTCCCATATTTCTAAGGTGGGAACCTATTTGATTATGAATAATAGGGATAGGGGTTTTGGTCAACTCCATATTGAATATTTAGTTGCCTACCTTGAGAATCAAAGACTTTAGACCTTGCCTCCCAATCAATGGTATTTTCTAACTTTATTCGGGTAACTCTAGACTTAGTTTTTGCATTTGGAATTATATCAAGACTTGGGGAATTATTATACATGTTTGGTAGAATGGTCATAGAGACTTTTAGAGGAAGTTTACCAGCTTGTATTAGACTATTCTCATATTTAGTGTTTATGTCATAGGCTTTAGGTAAAGTGTATCCACCCATGGACTATAACATGATGGCTATATCAGTCCCAATTACCATTAGGTATGGAGGGAAAATAAAGCTTTTAGGTGGACTCATGGAAGGGATTAGCCTATACCATGTTATTTGAAACATCTCATTTAAGTCATCCATAGTCTCCATAGGACCTATTTTAATCACATTCAACTGATGAATGAGTGATGTGTGATCACTTTTGTCCTCAAACCTTTGGCTTAACAACTCTTCAAAATCATCACATATGGTGATACATCCTCCTAGTAATTTTCTATACCAGTCGAGGGCTTTTCCCATAAAAGACATAACAAGTAACCTAATTGTAATTTTAACTTTAGTGACATTATGAATGTTTCATAATTTATAAATGCCACTAATATATTCATTAGGGGTAATAGGACCTTTCCCATTTAAAATGGGAACACTCTTAGTGGAATTAGGAGGTATGTCATCATATTCATTGAGGTTTAGAGTATTTTCAATGTTAAAAGATAAGAAAACATGATACCTAGGCATGTTGTCCTCAAGTTCTTGTTCTCTCTCTCGATCTTCTTAGCTTCCAAAGTCTTCTTGCTCTTCAAATGTTAAGATAGGTAGAGGGTGTTGCGAGGGACTAGATCTATAGGATAATTTACTCTACTAGTAGTTGACGAAGTAAGTACCATGAATTATGAAAAGAATAAAGATATAAATTGGTCTAAAAATATATATCAGATTTTATGGATTCAAAAAATCTTGAGTAGAACACCATATGCAGCGGTGATGTTGGAAAGACCAACATTCACCTTGACAAGATATACTTGAGACAATAGTCACATCGGGCGTGGAAAAATTGTTATCACTCAATATTATACCCTATAGAGATTGTTAAATCCTTCTCTATTTTTAGTGAAACATTTGATTACCTATAGGTATATGGGTTTCCTATAAGAGAGATTAGCTTCTAGGTTTAAAGGATAATTCCCTAAATTAGTATTTAATAACGTATCACCTACACTAATTGATCTCTTTGATGAAAAGGGATATAAGGAACATAAAAATTAACCTATGCTAATGAGATGAAACACTATATAAATCTATACTATACTACCATACACTCTCACTATGAAACATGATTCACAATACTAGTCTCAACATCCTAGATTGCTCTACCATAAGTATTTCAAACATGGAGGTGATATGCATTTTAATTCTCAACGTGAGTAAACATGAGGTCAGATTATAGACAATAATGTTATTCATTACACTTAGATATAAATTAATTCACTTTAATTCACTTCATGTGGCCTATTAGAGTGTGAACCACTTGTACCAAACATGAAAGAGTAAAGAGAACATGAGGATAGATACTTATCACTTGACATTCCACTATTCACAACTTGACAAACTTAGACAAGAATATTATGAAATCAAAAATAGATTATAATTGTTTATTTAAAAGGAAACTAAAATATTTAAAATAGTAGGGCTTCTCCATACTAGGTGTACATTAGATTACAAAGCCAAAAAATTATTGCATTTATAGAGCATAAGAGAGAAGAGAGAAGAAAAGAAGTGGAAGGGTCACAAGGACAAGTATCAAACTATGAGAACTAGTTAGATTAAATTATAATGAAGTGTGGAATAGATCATGAAGGTCCTTTTGGACAAATATACATCATAATTGCATCCTTCTCCTAAAATTTGCATACAGACCTCAATTAGCCTTCTTGAAACTTCCCTCATGATGAAGTATCACTTGATTGATTGAAACTAAATTAATAAGTATTTTAACTTTATGTCCTAGAATAGAAGGTTGGAAAAAATATTTTTAACCTTCATCTATGCCCTTGAACTACTGACTTCCCTTTTATCACTTGTCATTCACTATATATAGTCATTCATCACTAGCCCTCTATGTTTGTCTTCACATTTGTCACCTAAGTGACTTGAATCTACTTAGAGATATATGTTTTAGAAGTTTTGGGACACCTAATGAATACAATTTTATCTTACAATATATCATATAGACCTCAAAAGTTTCAAAGTCAAACTTCTCATCTTCAAACTAGACAATCACTTCTCTTTCTCATTATCTGTCAAAGACTGCTTGTAGTGAAATATGTGATATAGGTATTTTAATTAATAATTATGATTAAAAATGAGTATAGAGAGTGTAAATTAATATCTCTATACCTCACTCAATGGTTATCATTCATTATTTCCCAGTTTCACTTATGTAATGACTCAAATCTTATGAAAAATAGGTAATTGGGCCTATCCGTACAAGTAACAATATAGAACAAATAGATGCCATGGATCATAGGAGAGTGATATAAATTTTAAATTAATTCTCATGGCCATTTTATCCCTACTGAATTCATCTCAAATGATATTTTCTCCATGGGGTTCTTGATAGGGTTTTATGGGGTTTTTTTTGTTAATAATGGTTCATAAAAACCAGATGCTCAACCTCCAAATAAATTCCATTGAGACTAAGTATCAGACCCATTTAAAATATTAATATGTCCTTAAAACATCATGCAGACTATCTATATAGGTATGATAAATTGAATATGGCTCTTGAGCTCCTTCTAGGTGTTCTGAGTATCCATGATAAGAATTTAGGCCATAATGACCAATGCTAGATTATTCTATGAAAAATGATGGTTACAATCAATTATAAACTATCCTTTTATGGTTATAAAATTATTTTTAAATATCATGTGGTGATATAGATGAGTTTATGCACTTGTAGGACTTAGGTTTAGTTCTAATTCAGATAGGCCTAGACTATATTTGACTATCGATGACCACATCTGAGTGGTTTAAAATTATTTTAGGTGTTTATTCACATTTTAATGTATAATTAAACATCACAAATAATTATATAGTGTTTATTTACTCTCTATTAGATTTTCTTACCATTTGTACACTATGCCTGTCGTTATCTCATTCTTGGAGTGCCCCCTATCTGAGACAAAACATAGGGCATCTACCCTATTTGATGGCCAAAATGAGAATGTGGAGATATTTTTGAGTTTATTTAGATGATATTTAACAATTTTAAAGGTTTGGTAACCTCTACAAATATCTCAATACCACAAACCCTTAAGACTAGCTTTCAAGTCTGGTCTGTAGGGTCTAGAAACCTCAGACTGAGTGACAAGTGAGAACTTATCTTTCATCTAATTCCTTTATATAAGAATCATATTATATTTATATTAACACTTTTATAGTGTTATAAATCATGTTCAATCAATTCTATACCTTTGTATACCAATCAAACATGTGTTTCTCCATTAGTATGAGCTAGTATGTCAAGTCAGTCATGTTGTAGGTGTTTATTTGGGTATAAGTTGGAGGTTTCCTATAGGTGAAGATATAATTGGAAATTATAATAAAATTCATAAATTCCTTTGAGGTCATTAATATCATCTCATACTTTAATAAACTCATATCATACCCTGGAACTAATCACCACTCTTTATTCACCAAATGCATTATAAGGCCACTGTTGCACTTCAAGTTATAGACTCATTTGGGCCTAAAAGGCACTGTAGCTCTCTAAGCACCTTTAGTAATATTTAGTTTGAGTTTTATGCCACTTAACCTCCATTATCTTGATAAAAAAATCATTCATATGTCAAGATGTAATCTTATAAGGCCTAAACTACAATGATGAAGCCATTTAGGATTACACAGGTTTCATAATCTTATATTGTAGAATGACACTATACATAACACAATCTCTTTAAAAACAATTTAAGGTAAAAATCTCCTCTAAGTAGCTGTCTTACTTTGAATCATTTTTGAGTGGAAATGAAATGGTCATAACCATAATGATGACTTGAGATCTCCATGCAGGTCTATTTCAAATGATCAGTCCAATTGTGTAACCTTGATAATATTTTTCACAACTTGAAACTCCAAGCTTCATCAACACTCAGACCTCTATGGAATTATTACTCTTGTTGGTCTCCATCTAAGCTTGAATATAGAAAAAGGTTTCACTATTTGGATGTTATTTATCTTATTTTGAATGATGAAAAACTCAAATATTTTATAATACTCAAAGATGCTAAATATCTACTAAAAATCTTATAATACATCTTGACTTTATATCAAATCATTCACATTCAACTTTTGAGGTATACACACCCAAATGTATATTCCCTACATATGACAGTGAGAGACTAGGTCCATCATGAGCTCAAACTAGATGCCTACATGATTAACTAAGGTTTTGAAGACACATTTATTGATTACTATTTATTTCAATCTATTTTGGAAATTCCCATTCCACATCTTCACCAACAACTGACAAAATATTATTCTACAGATCGCAATTGTGTTTACTTCAAACTCAAAGATGATTATGCCTATCTCTTTCTTTTCACATGTGAAAAATAGGTTATAAACATCATTAAAATAAGTAACCAACTCTATAATAACATATACAACTCTTGATTTGCATGGAAAAATACAAATAGAGAAAGAAACTGAGGTGTTGGGGATGAGTACACAATTTGAAATTATCAACAATCTTAGTGATTATTCATAAATCATAGTAAACCAAACTAGAAACTATTTACATGTAATGAGAGGTCACTAGGACTACCACCAACCACCAAGTGCACTTTCTTTAACTCAGCTCCTCATATCCATACTGACTGGAAATTGGTTGGCCTCTTAGATTTGTCCAAGAGAGAGATGAGAGAGAGAGAGACTGGGCTATTTTTCACAATTTTAGACTTATAAAAGCTACCTGAGCATGGAAATGAACCATGTGTATCTTAATAGACCCTCATAAAGTCTTCTAACATTCCATATTTATTTTACAACCCATAAAACTACCTAAAACTATCTGATCTTCTTGGATGGACATTGAACCTATAGAATTCCATTTCAAAATAGCTATCTATGACATATTATGACATGTGGGATGTTAGATTACTTATTCAAACCTTTGTATTTCATGAAAAATAATACCAATTCATTAAATGACCCAAAAAGTGGCCTAAGATGACATAGGATAAACTTAGACAATGATAAAACATATGTTTGACGTCATTAAAGACTATAGGAAAACTTTTCAACCTAGGAGACCCTATGACAAATTTGAATTATACAAGGGGTTGACTTAATTTGACATAGGGTAAAATTAGTCAACAAGTTGCATGTCATGACCTATTATTGTAGTGTCTACCATAGATTAGTATTTAAGGCTATGTTAATGTCATTTGGGGTGAGATTATATATATTTTACATTCACTTGTAAGTAATTTAGGTTAATTTAAATGACTTATAGTTTCAATTTTATCCATGTCTATAGTTAGGGAAAAAAAGCAAATTTGTTGTATTAAAAATGGCATTCCTGAGGCTAGAATGGGTTGTAGGTCTCTAGACTAAGCATGATCAAAGGAAAATAACTTGGTCTTAGATGTTATCTTATAACCCATATATTTTTTTAGGGCTAGTATTGAGCCAAGAACCATTGTAGTTGGATATCTCAAACTACCCATTCAACTTTGACAGTATCTGTTGTCAGTGTTTCCGTGCTCTTGAACAATAGTGAAAACACAAATCCAAGTGAATTTAGAGATATTGGTCATGAAATAACATGTAATTTTATTATCTATATGTGTTCAAAGAGATAGAATTTCATCTTCAATTCTTAGAGGTGGAAATGTAAGGTAAAGGACAAGAACTTGTCTCTTCACAACAAAAAGTTGCATTTCGAGTCCTATAATTAGAGTGTGTTCCATAGATTTTGATCCATGGTTTAGAATAAATGATTTGGATTTAAATTTAAGGTAGTTTACATAAATTTGATGGTTATTTAATTTTTTATAAATGACTTAAGGATTTTATTTTACATGTGTCATAATTTTATTGAATTGGAAAGAGTGTTATTGAGGATAGAATGGGTAGTGGGTCTCTTGATCAGGCATGATTAGAGGCTAATAACCTAGTATTAGACATTATATATCACCTTAGACATTTTTGCAGTGCCAATTTTGAGACATGATTCACTAGAAGTGGACATATCAAACTACCCCTTCAACTTTAACAACATTTATTATTAGTTTTTAATTCTCCTAAACAATAGTGAAAACACACATCCAAATGGATTTGGAGGTCATTTTCATGGGATTACATGTATTTTCTATTCATACATCTTCAAAGTTATGGAGTTACATTTTTAGGTCCCAAACATGGCAATGTTAGTTGGAGGACAAGAACATGTCCCTCCATTATAAAAAAGTAACATTTTAGGTTTTGTTACTATAGTGTGTGCCATAAATTCATCTTGAAGGTTATGTCAATGTGGTATAGTTTAAAATTATAGATATTATACATGCACATGATGATTTTTTAGGTCCATACCAATGAGTTACAATTTTAATTTTATGTGTGTCTAACTATGAGCTAAATTTTACATTATTTATTAGGAAAGATGTTCTTAAGGCCAGAATGGGTAGTGGGTATCTTGACCAAGCATGGTCAGAGGATAATATCCTAGTATTATATGTTATCCACCACATTTTACATGTTGGTATCACCATTTCCAAGCCACAAATCACCAAAACTAGAGATATCAAATTGTAGTAGCTATAAAAGCATTTATCAGCATGTAGTCGTACATGAAGACATTTTTTTTGCTCATTTTACACATCATATGGAAGGGATGACCATATTTAACAATAACATAATCATAAAATTTTAATAATAATGACCTTTTTGTGCCTTTTTCTTATTATGGGGATGATTTTATAAACACCACATCTTGAGATTATTTGATAATGCAAGTGTATATATGTTGAGTGGATATATATTACAAGAGAAGAAATAGCCAAGCTAAGTATAGTGGATATGGAGATAAAAAAATTTAATAATAAAAATAAAATATATAAAGCCACCAAAATATTCTAAGGCCTTGGGAGACATGATAATTACAATCTTTCACTACCTTAAAGGGTGAAATAAGAGTCTCTAAAAGAAGGGAAACAACTCTGTGAATGAGGTATCACAATATCATTTCATGATTAATTGACCCCATTTTCATAATAAGTTAAGTAGAAATTTCTCTCTTTAAGAGTGAATAAAAAGAGTAACTGTCTAATCTATTTGAGAATTCTAAGTTAGAGCAATCCATTTCATTAAAGAGGTTTTATTATGTTTAACATTCTCATGTTATCATATCATGAGAAGAGAATAAATGGTCAATTTGAGTGCAAAAAAGAGGTACAAAACAAAATTGAGGAATTGAAACAAAGATCAATAGACACAAAAATATTCAAGGCCTCAGTAAACATGATAATTACAATCTTGCACTACTTCAATGGTCCAAAAAAGAGTCTCTAAAATAAGAGTAGAAACTATATGAAGAAGGATATATCATATTCAATATTAATTGACCCCATTTAAATGATAAGTTAAGGAGGAAATTTTCACTTTAAGATTGAATATGGAACAAATATCTAAACTATTTTAGAAGAATAAATTAGATAGTC
>JARHVA010009723.1:160000-276099 GCA_037957365.1 Torreya grandis
ATCTATATTTGATGCTCAATAGTCTCAGTGATAAGTCAAGGTGCATGAAAAATTCTATAAGAGGGGGATAAAACATGAATAGGTTCCCTATGAATCATTGAAATGGGACTATCAGATGTCATCAAACAAACCTACGTACACAATACATTCACATGAGTTATATTTTCCCAAGTATAGAGTAACTTATTAAAATAAGTATATATTTAAAATTCAAAATTACAAGTTAACATGTACCTTAGTGAGTGCCTATGTAGAATAAATTATATTACTAATGCCTTTGTATGGCTCAATCTATGGGATGGAGGACTCTCCACTATGTTCATCAATTGAATAAACAATACATGATTGCTATTTGAGCATAGATACATATAGATAGATACATGTACATGGATTATAATATTAAATAAAAAATAATTTTGTAAATATGGACATCATCCTAGTAAGATTAATAGATGCAGTAGTAGATGTCCCACAAATTATTTGTGACTATGTGAACATTGTTTGTCTAAGATTGGAAAGTGTAGTAGTGTAATGTGAAGATCATAACACTGTCTGATCCTATAAAATATAAAAATTGAATATATATTATTTAATTTTTATATAAACTAATTTTAATATTTTATTTTTGATGAAATATATCTATATATTAACGAAATAAATATACAAATAATTCACAATAAACAGGTGACATGGAAGCACACCTCAAAATCAAACTAGGCATAACCTAAGAACCAAAAACAACAAAATAAAAAACAACTAGGCCCCACCTAGGAACAAGTCATAATATCATCATAAAAGAAAATATTAAGTAGCTAGAGTAAGTCTGGAAGGTGAAAGATCCATATCATCAGGACCCCAACCTGAGCTTGATAAGCCATTACCATCTGGAATTGGATCCCAACTAGAAGATTGAGTAGTGTCCTTATCATCTTATTCTTCCTATGTTTCAGTGGGTGAAATGGATAGAGAGAGAGCTTGGGTAACTTTTATAACACATATGATCGACCTCCAAGTGGCATCCCCTAAGCATTTGTGCACAGAGGAGGAGGAAGAGAATCCCAACCATCCTCCCCAATAAGGGATGGAGGTGAAGGTTAACACCCTCACTACTGCCTAGGAGGGGTCATGCAATGGTAAAAGGTGACACCATGAGATCAGCAGTGAAATTGACTACATCAATATCCACCTTAAGGTTCTAAGGAAATTTTGTCCTCCAATCTATGTTCATAGGGAAGAGATGGTACAACCCATGCCATGGCATAGGGAGCATCTCCCCAATGGGTGAGAAGATTCTAGAGGTGACCAAAATCCATGGAAAATTTGTTTTATTGAACTTGTATATTTAGGAGAATAATGGAAATGATTGAATATTTAGTCAAGGTATAAAAAATATAATCTGAAGTAGCATTTTAAAGACAATATTATTTCATTCTTTCTATAGCCAAAAGAGAATCTCCACTCTGAATGTATTCCAGACTTGGGTATATTTAAAATGTAATGTAGGTTTATCTCCAAGGAGGATATGATACAAATGAAATAATTTGGTTTGAAAATTCCTGAAGAGGAATTAAATCCAAGTCCAAACCCTTTGAGATTTAGATCAGTACCAAAAAAGATGAGGAAGTTTTTCTAGGTGGCCATAGAAAGGGCAAGTAAGAAGGGAAACTTTTAATTTAACAATCCTTTTACCAATAGGTAATCCCTAGTATAAAATACACCATGAAAAATGAGCTATCTTAGTCTCTAAGCAAGCCCCCTAGATAGTGTGAAAATGGAAGCACTATGTACTAATAGAAGAATGCAGACCCCAGTAGAAATTAAGATTATCTCCCATAGGCATGTGGGGAGTAAGCCATCCATAGCCAAGTTAGGGGGTGTAGTTATGAAAAGGAGTTTAAACATACCACTTCAAATCCTTAAACTAAGGAAAAGTGGAGTGAAATAAAAAATTTAAGCATGGAGGACAACAAAAGTTAAGTATTTCATGGTAGGATTCTTGATTAGAATTGGCTAACTAAAATTTGGTTTTCACCTCTTCTTAGGATAACCAAGAGTGAGATTGAATGCAAAAGATATCTTGGATACTATGAATTCCTCTATGAGATAACTTGAGTGAATTTATCTAAGGGACCTCAACATGAGGAACATCATTGAAATTGATAACAAGGGACCACCATAGTGAGTGAGAGTTAAGAGACAAGTCATCTTGTAACCCTATGCCATTCCAGAGAAGCCATGGTTTGATGTTTTCCAAATCCTTCCATATAATTTCTACCATAAAGGACCCTATGATTTTAATAAGATATTTAATGATAATAAAAATGGAGAATCCAAGCCCTTTCTAAGATTTATGGTTGTTAGGCAAGCCCAAAGAGACATAGTGTCACAATAACACCTTCTAATATTCCTTACCTTCAATGGATTACACAATCCATTTGACACATAAGGTATATCCTTAATGAGCCACATAAATGATCCCCATACCTACGACATCCCGTGTGAGGCATTAGTGTTCTCAGGCTACCCTGTGGAATCCATGTCCATGAGAAGAATTGGCACAAAGAAATTATTTCTCTAGTTTTTGGTAAGATTTATTTTAATTCACCCAACATGAAGAGTAGTAAACATGGGTGGTTTAAATCAATTTTGAGTATATTTGAAACTTACTTGCTAATGATAAGGGCTTGGTCACCTAATATTTTACATTTTTATCTACTTTGTTGATAACATATTACCATAACAGGGAAAAAAATACATCAAAAACAAAGTGGATGCCAAGAAATTTTAATATTTCATCATGTTAAATCCATGCCCAACCATATTTAGAAGCCCATGCTAGAGGGGGGATGTATGATTACTTGAAAAAATGTGTTTTTTTTCATTTTATGCTAGAGATAGAGGAAAGGCATAAGGTGTCAAGACACTATTAGGTGTTGTCCACATTGGCCTCATCTTCAATGAGAGTAAGGAAAGAATTATCTACAAAGTATCCATTAAAAAATTGCATATCTTCATCAATTTTTTGGTATTTTTAGGGAGATAAATTACCTTAAAAAGCTCCCTATGTTGGTAATTACTAAGAAGATAT
Organism: Torreya grandis; assembly: GCA_037957365.1. Classification (NCBI taxonomy): domain Eukaryota; kingdom Viridiplantae; phylum Streptophyta; class Pinopsida; order Cupressales; family Taxaceae; genus Torreya; species Torreya grandis. The sequence continues at coordinate 163,089 of JARHVA010009723.1, forward strand.
CCAAAACCCTTAGCTGTAATCATATATAGGGTAGGTGCCAAAGGGCATCCTTGGAAAATGAAACAGAACAAACTAAATTTCTTAGAAGTGACTCCATTAATGGAGAGGATGATCAAGGCATCTTCAAATATAATTTGGATGGTTTGAATGAAATTGGACCCAAAGCGTAGGGATCTAAGCATGGCTAGGATGAATGACCACTCAATATGGTTATAAGATTTTTCAAAGAAAATTTTAATGAAAATTACTTGTTTCTTGGACCCTACATCCTAGTCCATACCTTCCTAGACCACTATGATGTTGTCTAATTTATATCTACTTCTATTGAATCCTATTTCCTCATGGTGAATGATGAGTGGTAATAGATTATGTAAGAAGAGCGCTAGAGCCTTCACAATGATATTATAGGAAACATTCAAGAGGGTGATAGGTCACCAACTATAGATCAACATAGGATCCCCCTTATTAGGTATGAATTTAATGTTTCATTTATTAATATTACTTCCTAGAGAATGAGAGTGAAAGTCCTATTGATAAACATGGTGTAAATTAGTACTAAAAATATCCCTAAGGGTTTTACAAAATTCATAGGGGAAACCATCAATGCCTATATCTTTGTCATTTACCATGTGAAACATTGCCTCATGTAGATCATCCATAATGAGGAGCTTATCACAAGCCACCCATTTGGTGGGAGTGAGTTTTCAAGCGACCACTGAGAGACACTACTAAAGGGAAATATTATGCTCTGTAGAGGAATATTGATATTTCAACACTTGTTGATAGTGGTGGACAAAAGCTTATAAAATATGCAGTCTCTCTGATAGTCTATTTCCATACTTAATGATAACCTTAATTTGTTGCTTCATGTTTTTGTCTCTCAACATTTGAAAACATTATTTGGAAGCTTTATCCCCTATCTTGAGCCAGTGGACCTTGGATTTGACTTGAGCTCCCCACGCATTATAGTTGTCTACTATCTGGATATGATGTTGCAAGGAAGAGACTTCAACGTATAAGATCTCATTGAAGGAATATTTTTCTAGTGCTAAAGTCACATGGCTAAGCTCTAAGGAAGTATCAGAGTAAGATTATTTTCAAAATTTAGCATGTTGGCAGCCATAGCTTCTTAGAAAGTGATAGGTCTTTCTAATTGCATCATCCGAACAAAGAATCCAAATATATTCTTGGGATGGATGGGGATCCAAATTCCAAACTCTATGAATGTACACTATAATGGACCCATATTTTAGTAGAAAAGTGTTTATAAATAATTGTATTTTGTGGACATTGGGTTTCATGAACTACCATGTCACTCAAAACTGAATAGGGGAGTGGTAGGAAACCCTAAAATCTAGTAGCACCTATAATAAAGGAGAAAAACTATTATCATAGAAAAGTATAGTTGAGTAGACATCATTACCATATCTAAGTGCTTTATAATTTGATCAGGGCCCTCTTTGATATTGTTCTAGGTGTACTATACTTCATTTAGAGGCTAGTCGAGTAAATTAGTGCCATAAAAGCCCCATTTAGTGCACATATAATATTATGCCTCCCTTTCACCAACTTCCCAATGCATTGGTAGGTGAACCATTTTGTCTTCAAGAGATGACACGATATTAAAGTCACCACATAAGACTCAATGAGCATCAAGAAGATCATCCACAATACATTTCCATCAATGGGTACATTGAATGGCATCATTTGAAGCATAAATGTTAATACAACCAAAATAATGGCTTTCCATGGTAAAAAGGGTTAACACTAACTAGTTGGTGGGGTCCATGATAGATTGCACTATGTATGAAAATCATCTTGGAGAAATGAATGTGATCACCCATCCATGTACTACTTCATGATTGTTATTTAAGATGATACTATCATGCTATATGTAATTACTGATGACCATCAATAACAAATAAACTACCTTAACTTCTTGCAGACAAAGATCCATCTCATGAAACTTCCTTCTAAAATCACACACAACAAACTTACATTTTGGGTTTTTAAGACCCTAAAAATTCCATGAAAATTAATTCATAGATGATAATTGTCAAGAGACATATCCTCAAAGTGTAGACCTTTTAATGCATCATACCATTTCTATAAAAAATGCACACAATTGACATTTAAAAATCATCAAATTGCTTCCTTAAAATTGGATCAACTTGATACTCTCCTTCCTCTATCTCATCATTCCTCTTAAGAGGGATGTAAGATAATTTGGGTGCATCCCACGGAGTAGGAAGTGGAAGAATAGTTTGTTGTGAGTCTAAGAATCCAGAATAACTAGGCAAAGGAGACATAAGAACTTGGTATAAAACATTATAATTAAGAAGGGTGTTAAAGACCCTAGGTTTTTATAATATTTTTTGGGCTTTAGCCTAGGAAGGTTATTTCTCATTATAATCATATTCTTATAGGCCATTACTTGTTGATGACTTACCTCCTTTAGGGGTATCAATTGAACTTTCAGCTTTGGTGTGACTATTCTTATTTATCTAATGTAGTCCATCTATTAGTTGGTTCCCAATTGTATACCTCTTTTGGTAACCCTTTAAAATTTGAAAAAAATAGAAAACAAAGATGAAAAACCCTTTATTATGTCATTATAAGTAGGGGAGGGTTTTACATCTATAATGGATCTAATGGAAAAAATGACTGAGATGCATTGACAAAGGGTATGGTCAGTGCCCTGCTATTTTTGGCTCTCCCTGAACTAAGGTGAGAGGACCTATGGGGTAGCTTTGTCACATGGAGAGATTATTTAGTTAAACCTCCATGGGGATTATTGGCCCAAGGGAACACAAATTTGACTAGAACACAACCAAAATTTCTCACTCCACTCAGGAAGGGTTGTCACACAGAATGATCAAATTCTCCAAGATAGACACATGCTACTAAAGATAGATGTAAAATTGATTGCAATATTCATTCTATATAAATTTCAATAATAGGGTTGAATTGAAGGTTGTAATGATAATTTTATAAAAAAAATATGGAAATAACTTTTATATAAGCAATATCTTATGAGTTTATAGGCAAATAACACTTATGATATGCAAGAAGTGTGTATTATTTTCAGGGTAAGACAAGGTATGATAATTTAGTTAATTTGTAAAAAATGGTGTGGTGTGATGTTGATTCTAAAATAGTGGGGTATTTCATAGTATTCATGACATTATCCTTAGTAAAGACGTAGGGAGAACTCAAATACAAGATAATGAGAAATTCCAAATGGTCCCTGAAATATTAGAATATACATTGAAACCAAACGTTCCAACATTTTCTCCTATCAAATCCATAAACCTAGGGTTCCCTAATAAGTTATTCAACAAGATATCCTAAAATAATGTATAAATGTATTATAATCTTCATCTATGCTCAGAATGATAACTAATAATGAACACAAACCCAAATATTCAATCAGTATAACTTGCAAAACATGCTATTACACTTAATCAATAGGAAATAGAAAATAACTACAATCATTTTCATTAACTTGAAAAGAGCTATTACATACACAAATTTTTTAAAATGCTACCATGGGGGCAAACATGCTGGATTTACTCCATGTTGGGTAGGGGAGACATAAACATGCTCTTTGAGCTTACTAATGGCTATACACTTACAACTACCTTAGCAAAGGAGATAAGATCCACACAGAACATTTGATTCTAAATTTTTCATATAACCTATACTTGGAGAAAAAAAAAGACTAGCGACCACCTTTATGGAGAAGAAACCCCTTATTTATACATTTTCACCGTATTCACATCTAGGATTGTGGATTGAAAATTTTAAAATTGCAAAGTATCCCTCCGAATTCCATCAAGATGCTCCCAGGTGGAAAATATTCCTTGACATACCTAAAATATTAATTCATTTACAAGATAAATCCTAGACCTAACTACCTTTGCAAGGAATGATGAATATTTACACCAAACCATCAAATTTCTTGACTGGAGATGCCTTTGCACATGATCTAGAGGGTAAAATTTTATGGTATAGGCCAAAAAATATTTGTCTTCATGCATAACTATTTGGATATGACTTTAACTAGTCACTTTCACAACTAAAACCTCCTAGACAACTCTATTTCCTCTTATGCATGCCATGGAACAATGTGTTCTTTCAATGATGGCATTGATATGCCCTAGTTGTGGTAGAGGCAAAAGATTATCCAAATTCAAAAATATGCTCTAGAATGGCCCATAGACCTCATTCTATGGTTCAAATTCTTGTTCATCTATGAAAGAACCATCAATTTTAGATTTAAAACCAAACACTTCCACATAATTACGTAATGTATGCCATGTTGGATCCAACTAGGCATTTATGGGGATCAAAAGTGACAAAGATGCTTAACTAGCTCCAATCTAGAAACATGTCACCTTCACATTTGTTTTGATATCCATTGAAATGTCCACCTAAGACTAGCACTGTCAAATAAAAATCCAAGAGGTCAAACACTATTGGTTGATCTTTGTTCCATTCATCGTAATTATGACACGCATCATCACAATGCTTGCTCATAGGCTTGTTGACTTATTGACTTATAAGAGGAATTGATAACCATTGATATACCACTCAATCACCTAATATGGTGACACTTTTCACTCTCTTGGAGATATTAGAACCTTTAAAATTTCAACATTTCTCACATACCATTCAATCATCTCTGCTTGGGTGAGCACCCATCATTGATCAAGATCCATAGGTTTTATGAAATTTCTCTAGATATCACTAGATATTTGATAAGGTACCTAATATGGTGAACTTTTCACCTTTTCACTCATCCTAAGGCTTTGTTAAAGTTTTGACATATTATGCATCATTGATCAGAATCTATGTGCGTTATCACATACCATTGATTGATGGAAACATGCTCGAGCTTTAAATTATGCCTTGTGAGCTTGACACTTGTCACTCCCATATTTTTTATGAGCCCTTTTATATATTTTGTGATGATCATGTATCATCAGATCATCTCTTTTTGAGCTAATCTGCACCATTTGATTATGATCCATTGTGCCAGATGTGATTGGTTCATCAATAATCATGGAAATAATTACGTAAAAGTTGAGATAAAATAACTTATTATAAAGTATTAGGCTAAGGTTTTGATGCACAAATAAATATGATAGAAGATTTAGGATAATAAATTGAGATAAGTTTATAACAAAGAGACCAAGCATTACCTAGACCATGACAATAGATAAATGGGACCACATATGAATTTTAGACTAAGGTTTGGTCATGTTAATAAACATGGATAAACCTTAGTATAAAATTAAACTAATTCCATGGCATATTTTAAAGTGTTCCAGTGTAAATTATCCCCACCAAATTTGAATTTAAATTAAAGGGCCTAAGCTAGAGCAATGAGAACAAGGGTTTTGAGATGTGTAGACATGACTTCAACTCATATTTTGATAGACCACTATAGGACACTTGAACTTTGACGAACACTTGAAACATGTGGGATAAAGAAATTAACAATATATGCTTGGAATGGCTGAATTACTTTAGTAAAATTTTGGGCACTAATATTAGCTATTTCTCAAGAAAGTACACCCCCTCTAAGTGTGCGAAAAACTAAAAAATGTAATGTTAGGTTCCAATCCATTGGGTTATGGAGTCAATACTTATTCAATCCATATCAAATGCCCATGGAAGCTCAAAAAAACATGGTATAATAACAAAAAATATTAAGAGGATCTAAAAAAGAACATATGATAAAAAAACATGCGAGGAAACTGTACAAGCAAGGCCCAAATCAAAGGGGTGATAAAGTAATAAAATAACAAGACTATACACTATACAATTATGTACATAGGTTAGAAACTTAATCCATAAAGTGTTTTAGATGTTTTATGTTAACTGGAAGCTCTAGTATTTCACCATCTGTGTCTCTAAGTAAAAATGTGTGTTCCCTAGTCTAAGAGTCAACGAAATAAGGACCTATCCACAAGGCATAAAATTAACCATGCTTACCTTTCTCCATATGCTTATTATCCCAAAGTAGAACCAAATCACCTACTTGGAAGGTTCTTCAAGTGACTTTCCTATCAAATATCCTTTTCATATTTTCTTTGAACTTGAGGTATCTTTCATGAGTTTGTATTTGAATTTCATCAAGCTCAATAATGTGGTTCATATTGCATTCATAGTGGTTTATTTGATCATCATTTTCTTGTTTTTGCATGATCTGATGGCAAAACTACTTGAGATCTGTAGATAAGCTCAAAATGGATTTTCATTGTAGCTCTCTTGGGTATGATCCTATCATCCCACAAAACAAAATTCAACTTCTCACCCGACTTCTTATTTACTTCCAATGTTCATCTAATGATTTTCATCAATTTTTTGTTACTAGATTGTACTTGCCCATTTCCTTGAAGGCTGTAATTAGAATCATAAATCATTTCAATCCCATACTCTTTGCATAATTCTACTAAAATATTATCTTTGAAACTCATGGAATTATCAACAATAACTTTGACAGGCACACCAAATCTATAAATAATCTGATTTATCAAAAAATACATAACCACCTAGTGTGTAGCCTTCTTTGTAGGGACTGAATCAACCCGTTTTATGAAGTAATCAGTTAAAAATAGTAATCATTTATGTATAGTACTTGATGAATTAATAATTTTTCCAATTAAATCCATTCGCCATTGTCTAAATGAGGTTTCACTTGACATAGGTTGTAAGGGAAGATAAATAGAAGATTTCATCCTCCTAGAAAAGTGCTGACACTTCTCACACTTCTGAATTTTTGAGCAACATCCTTGAATAGTGATGTCCACCAATAACCATCTCTCAAAATTTTATGAGATGTAAACCTATGTTAAAAATGACCACCACATACTCTACTATAGAAGTCTTCAATCAGGTCAGTAGTTATTTCTTCTAACATGCATTAGAGGAGAACCCCATCTAGATTCTTCCATTCAAGTCCATTTCTAGTCAAGATATAATTTTGGAAAATAAGCTTAAGATTTCTTCTTTGATTCTTTTCCAAGTCAGGGGGACAATTTAAATTTAGTAAATAATCAACAATTTCTTTATACCATGGACAAATGTTAAATTGATTCAAGGAATCATCAACATTCAAAATAGTAATATTTACCTCAACAAATTACAAATTGGATTCAACCATGAGCTTGGCTAGACCCATTTGTCACACTAACTTGGTGGTTTGAATATCCATGTCATACTCCTACAACTTATTAACCCACTTACTTCTCTTATTGGATACTTCAGTCTGAGTCAAAATGTCCTTCACCATGGTATGTGGAACATAGTCAATAATCTTTGAACTCATAATATAAGGCCTGAACATCTTGACAACCTTCAATAGAGTGAAGGCTTATTTTTCCATGGTGGTGTAATTAATTTTGGTGCCTTGCATAGATTTGATGAAAAAATCTATTGGTTGATCGTGATCATCTTCACTCATTTGTAACAAGATAACAACAATAATGTTATATGATGCAAAAGGAATATCTAAAATGGCTTAGTGTAATTAGGGTTAGCCAAAATAGGGGCAAATTTAAAGATCTTTTGATGTTATTTAATGATTATATGTCCTTCTCTTCCTAATTTATGGTATAGTAATTATTTAGTATAGAATTAATAGGTAGAGTGATCTCTGCAAAATTAGACACAAACCTCTTTATAAAGTTAATTTATCCAAAGAAGGACTAAATTCACTTCTTGGACTGTGGGATGGAAACTTTGTCAATGGGTTCTACCCTCTCAGGGTCAATCATGACAACATACTTGGACACTATATGTTTTAATAAGTTGGCCTTTTATACTCTGAGGTGACATTTCTTTGGGTTGAGAAAAATTGCAAACTCCCTATATCTGATCAAAACTTTCTCTAGATGCTCCAAATGTTCATCCCTAGTCTTGGAGTACATACTGATATCATCCTAATACACAATTATAAAATTGTTAATCATCACTACAAAAGCAACATCCACAGATCACTAAAATATTTCACCATCATTCATTAACCTAAAATGCATCCTCATATATACATACATGCCCCAAAGCATTATACATATAGTCTTCAGTCTCTCAGATTTCTTCACCTTAACCTAGTTATATCCTAAGAAGCTATCTAAATTGGACAACATCTCTAATCCTATAACACTTTATAACAAGTTATCCATATTGGATAGGGGATAATTATATTTTAAGTAAGCTTTATTCAAATTTCATAAATCCACAAAAAAGCAAATGTCACCATTTTCATTTCTCATACGGACAAAATTTGTAACCCATGATGAATACTTGATGGGCAGAATGATACCATCATCCCTTAGATTATTTAACTCATTGTGCATCTTAGTGGCCAAGATGGGGTTAATAGGTCTCTATTTCTTCCTAAAAATCTTTCTATAAGGATGTAATGGGATGACATGTTGGAACAAGTCTTACCTATACAATTTCAACTCATAATAAGACCATGCTAAACAATCTTTGTACATTTTTAGTCGTTGCATGTAAACTTGCTTCTTTATTACACCTAGGTGAGTACCTAGCTAAACCTTCCATTGATTCTCATCACAACCCAAATTTTACTTAGTCACATCCTTTTAAATAAATGAGTCTCGAGTCTTGATTTTATATTTTCCATCAAAATATGCTTCTAAACATACCAATCCTCTAGGGAGCATATTTGTCTTTAGCTGGATAATGTCCTTCCCAAAAAAGGTTTCTTTCCCATCACAAACCTAAACCATAGATTCCAAGTCTATTAGCTAATCATGGAACTCTACTTAAAAATTTATAAACCTCTTAATTTGTTTGTCATCATTTAAAATTTATCATTGATAAACATTGTCTAGGATTGAAGGTCGAACAAGCACTTCCACTTGATACTGACAATGAGGGCTTGTATTTTCAATGTCAAATTGAACACCTAACCCTATAATTTTATCAGCTTATTCATTGAAACTTCTACCATGATGATAAATATTGAATACTTTTAAGCATGAAATATACTAAGAGGGAGGGGGGTGAATCAGTATATTATATATCTTTTTACTTAATTGTATTTATTTTTTCTAACCACTTAATCACACATTCAATATATGCAATAAAACTAAAACAATAATTTGCACCACACAAGAGAGAGACAGAGAGAGACACCATATTTTTACGTGGAAACCCAAAGAGGGAAAAACCATAGAGAAAAATCTCAAGTATATGAATGAGCACCAACTCAAAATACAAAGTTTTCAAGCACCAACTTTTAGGAGCACCAACCCCTTTGATGAGCACCAACACAAAAACTATTTGTGAGCACCAACCAACAGGAGCACCAAGCCATTTCAAATATTTGTGAGCACTAACCCATAGGAGCACCAATCCCTCTTATGTGTAAAACACAACTATCTCTCAATGTTGCTTACTTAACAAATGATAGAACTCTACAATATCTCTTGCCATTCTCTCTTCAAAATAAAATACAAACCATGCACTCTCTTGCATCTTAAAAATGACTTCTTAAGCCTTTATTAATAGATTTCCAAATGACCTTTGGTATTCACCCTTTGTGACCCTTCAATTTTCATAGAAAATGGCACCAAACTTGCATGACCCTTCATATCCTTGCATTTGAAAAGTAATATGGTGACCCTTCATAAGCAAAAGTATCCTTTCATCTTTTATCTTTATCTTGATGACTTTTCTTATTCCTTAAAGTGTCTGTTCATGGAAAAATGCACCATACCTCTTTTGTCTTTACATGGCGACTCTTTGAATTCCTCAAGATGACTCTTCATGAGAAAATGTGTCCCACTCCTCTTTCATCTTTTACCCCGTGACTCTTTGAATTCTCCATGGGCCCTCTTTTGACTTAAATGCAACCAAACATATATTCATTAATATTAAATAAATATTAACACACTTTAGCCAAGATATGAATATTAAAAACACCATTAAATTCAATTGGGCCTTTATCACCAATAATGCTAGACCTTTGACATCAATGACAATATTTCCATAAATCTCCCCCTTTATCATTGATGGCAACCTCAAATTGAAACTAACACAATTTAAACCTACACATACTGCCATCTAAAAAACATACAATAACTCCCCTTACTATAACAACCTATTCCTTGTACCTATTTCTTGACCTATACATGTACTTGTTATTCTCCCCCTTTGACATCAATGGAAAAGTACCTACTTGGAGATAACACGTAGCTCCCCCACAACTGATGCTCAACCTTAATGGAAATAAGTAAAATAAATTACTCCCAACTTCTCTCACAAATACTCAAATGTGTCTTTTGGTAGTGCATTTGTGAAAATATCTAGAATCTACTTTGTAGTACTGATATACTCCATCTTAACCTATTGATCTACAACTTACTCTCTCAAGAAGTGATATCTAATGGGAATATATTTTTTTCTTGAATGTATCAATGGATTCTTTGAAATATTAATATCACTTATGTTATCACAAAAAATAGAAATAGGTTCATCATAATTTACATTGATATCTTCCAAAGTTTGCTTCATTCAAAGCACTTGAGTACAACACAATACTTCTACAATATATTTTTATTTAGATATATAAAGTGATACTAAATCTTTCTTCTTGCTTAGCCATGATACTAAGATATCACTAAGGAAGAAAGCTCCTCCACTTGTACTCTTTATATCATCCAAGCACCTACCCAATCTAAATCTGTATAGGCAACCAAAGTGAAATCTCTATCTGTGGGATACCATAATCTATAATCTAATGTCCCCTTGATATATCTAAATATTCTCTTCACCAAATAAACATGACTATATTTTGGAGATGGCTGATATCTTCAAACCATACCTACTACATGCATGATGTTTGGCCTCGATACTATCAAATATAAAAGACTACCAATCATAGATCTATACAAAGATTGATCTATAATAGGTGAATATTCATCGTTTCTCACCTTATTTTCTATACACATTGGTGTGCCAATTGGTGCACAATCCTAAAACCAAATTTATTCAACATTTCCTTGGCATATGTACTTTGAGATATGAAAATTCCTTTATCTGACTGAAATATTTACAATCTTAAGAAAAATGATAATTCTCAAAGCATAGATATCTCAAATTATTTTTTCATATTATCAAAAAATTCTTTTGTCATCTTTTTAATATTTCCTCCAAAAATGATATCATCAACATATACCATAACAATAAATTGATGCTCATCTTCTATTTTGATGTAGACATTACTATCAACAAATCCTCTCTTGAAACCTTGATCTTGTAGGTACTTATCAAGACTTGCATACCAAGCTCTGGGAGCTTGTTTCAATCCATACAAGGCTTTCTTCAATATACATACACGGCTACTAATATTTGAAAGAATAAATTCCTCAGGTTGCTTAATGTAAACCTCTTCTTCTAGATTCTCTTTCAGGAAGGCAAATTTGACATCCATCTAAAACACTTTGAAAATTTTAAACACTACATATGCAAGAAATATTATAATATCCTCTAACCATGTCACTGGTGAAAGAAGTTCTTCAAAATCTATTCCCTCAATCTGAGCATATCCTTCACATACTAATCTTGGTTTATTTTTGGTCACTTCTCCATTTTTATTCAACTTATTTCTATAAACCCATTTTGTTCCTATCACATTATGATCCTTTGGTCTATGAAATAATTCCCAAGTATCATTATTTTATATCTAATTTGATTCTTCATCCATAGCCTTAACCCAATGCTTATCATGTCTAGCTTCTATAAAAGTTCTTGGCTGAATTTTGGATAACAAAGAGAAATTAACCTGCTCAGATTCACTTACCATCATTCTTTTGGTGTGAATTCCTTCATTTATGTCATCGATGATGTCACTTTCATTATGATTTATCTAAACATATTTGGATGGATTTTTGGTGTCTTTTTTCTCCTTCTTCTCATTTTCATCTGATTCTTCAAAATCTTCCTCTTCAATGATTTTAGGAATCTCTACTAGATCACTGATTCTTTGTGTTCCATCTTCTTCTATCCTAACACTTGCACTTTCAATTATTTTTTTGGTTATTTTGTTATAACATTTATAAGATTTAATTTTTCAAGAATAACCAATAGATATACCTTTATCTACTCTAGATTCAAACTTGCCATGTTTTTCATTGGTTCTCTTTATGAAGCATCTGTTGTCAAAAACTCTGAAATAATCAATTATTGTTGGTTTGTCTTTCCATAGCTCATAAGGAGTCTTTTCACTATTAACTCTCAATAATGATATATTCTAAATATGAAATACTATAGCAACTTCCTCTCTCTAATATTTATCTACTATCTTGGATTCATTTAGCATTGTCCTCTCCATCTCTTGAACTATTATATTTTCCCATTCAACTACTCTATTTTGCATGGATTTCTAGCTATTGAATAATGTCTCTTTATTATATGGTATTAAAAAAACTCAATAAATTGATCTGACATGATTTTTTCTCCTCATTCTAATATTAGACACTTAATATTCAAATTGGTTTCATTCTCAACTAATGCTTTGAAATGTTTGAAAGCTTCTAATTTTTTCTTTAAAAATATTACCCAAGTCATACGTGGAAAATCATCAATAAGCAACATGAAATATTTCTCATCTTGAGTACTTTGAGTTCTCATAGGTCCACATAGATCAGTGTGAACAAGCTCTATCATCTGAGTGGTTGAGTATTCTTTTGTTTTGAACCACCTTTTAACCTGCTTCTCATGCTGAAAAGGTTCACAAAGCATGCCAGATAGCTATGTAATATCTAGAAGATTTTTGACTACTTGCTTCTTTTTGATGTTGAAAATATTTTCAAAATTTATGTGCTCCATTCACTTATGCCATATCCAACTTTCTTCAATCTTACTCAAACAACATCTTTGACTTTTGATGTCTAAAAGCATATATAAATTATTGCATGTTCTCTGAGCATCTGCAACCAACACATCTGAATCTTTTATTCTAATTTCACAACCTTCTACATAAAAATTTAGTTTATGCCCCTAATCAAACATTTTACTTACACTCAAAATATTATGCTTAAGACGTACATACAAAAACATTTTTAGTTTTAGTTCTATCATTATCCAAACTAAGTGTACTTTTTCTATCAATTCTGGCAGTAATATTGTCTCTAAATTTTATTTTTCCACCATTGATCTTCTTCAAGGTTATGAACTTGATCTTGTCTCCTATCATGTGCCTCAAACATCCACTATCAATGAACCATGGATTTTCTTCATTTCTTGCATGCAAAGCTGTCTACACCAACATAAATTTTTTAGATTATTTCTTTTACCATTAACCTATCTAAACTTTCTTCTTGATGAATGGAGCCTTGAAACTCTAGTCCTTCTTGACTAACTCGAACACACTTCTATAATACTGAGCTATGTGTCCAAAGTTGTTACACTTGTAACATATTATGGACTCTTCATTAAAGCCTGATAGAGGAATAAAAGAGTTGTGACTTCTACTTGACTTTGTATGAATTTCCTTCTCCTTTTTTTTTAAATTGTTAGCCCTTTTTTGACATTCTATTTTCTTATGACCATATCTATTACAATACAAATAGAAAACATAAAAATAGGACCTATTTACGTATCTTTGACATGATTTCCTTCTGTATCTCTATTCCCTCCAAAATTATTTGTTTGAGATGTCCTCTATATTCTTAACTTTTTCTCTTTTTATTTCTTCTTTTGTAAGAGCTTCAACAAAACTCTTTCCTTTTTCCTTGTCTATGAAAGTAGTGACCTCCTCTTTCTCTTTTTCAAATCTAATACTTGTCTTATCTGATATTGATATTTGATTTTCTAATATCTTATTCAACATATTAGTGATATTTTAAAATTTTCAATCATTGGTTGTTCTATCATTAAATGCTTTATTTGTTTCCTCAAGATCTACTTTTAAAGAAGCAATTTCAAAAACAGAACTTTCACATTATTTACTTACTAGTTTCAACTGTGATGTTATATCTTCTTCATTCTTCTTGGCTTTTTCAAAGTATGGTTGTAGATCTTCAATTATTTCCTTTGACTCCTTTTCATTTTTCTTGACCTGGAGCTTTAATCTTTGATTCTTATTTTCAAGAGATTTTAACTCTTCTAAGGCACAAATGAGTTCTCCTTCTAGATTCACTTTAGCTTCATCCTATTCTTTTTCTTGATCATCTATAATTTTAATTATGAAGGCATCTTCATTTATGGCCATGAATATAATCTCTTCTTCTTTTGAATCACTAACGCCACTATCTTTGGCTGAGTTAGGATCTATATAATACTAACTCTTCTTTTGAAATCCCTTATTGAATTTACCTTTGAAATTCTTCTTGTATGTAGACTTTCCTTCTTAATTTTCATCATTACCCTTATATGGTAATTTAAATATAAAATGTCCAATCTTTCCACAATTAAAATATTTAAAATATCATTTTTCTTGATATTTACATGTGCCCTTTTTTAGCTTGCAAATAAATAGAGCTCCATTGTCATTTTCATCATTGCTAGAACTATCACTTGATTCTTGAATCTTAGCATTCTATTTCTTTGATGTCTTTAAAGTAGATTCTCTCTATAAGGGTTTATCTTGTTTAGTCTACATCTCATATGTCGTAAGAATTCTCTGAATCTCATCCATCTTTAGCTTGGATAAATTTTTCATCTCTTCAATTGCTGAAACGTTTGTATCATATCTCAATGGTAGAGATCTCAAAACTTTTTGAACCACAATTGATTCTTCTAAATTTTATCCAAGACCTTGAATCTGATTAACTATTTGACCAAGCTACAAAAGATAACATGATATATTTTCTTCTTCTTCCATCTTCAAACTCTCAAACTATCTTTTGAAAGTCTGAAGTTTAGCTTGTTGAACCTTTCCATCACCTTTGTAAATATTCTCAAGTTTTACCCAAGTTTCATGAGTAGATTTAAATTGCATAACTTTAACAAATTATGATTCACATAAACCACATAGGATTAATATTTAAATATTTATTATTATTTTCACTTACCTTCTTTTTTGTTAGAGTAATTACAAGTGTTTGTGGCTCTTCATATTCTTCCACCACTACTTGCCATATGTCGAATCCAAGGGCCATCAAATAAGTCTTCATCCTTATGCTCCAAAAAACATAATTCATCCCATCACATGATCTAGCTATCGTGATTTCCTGATCTACCTTCAAGCCATGAAACATTTTCAAAAAGAACCTACTCTGATATCGATTATTAAGCTTGAAATATACTGAAGGGGGCTGAATCAGTATATTATATATCTTTTTACTTAATATATTTTTTTTATTTAACCACTTAATCACACATTCAAGATATGCAATAAAACTGAAACAATAATTTGCACCATATAAGAGAGAGAGAGACACTCTATTTTTACATGGAAACCAAAAGTGAAAAAAACCATGGAGAACAATCTCAAGTATATGAATGAGCACCAAATCAAAATATAAATTTTGTAAGCACCAACTTGTAGGAGCACCAACCCCTTTGCCAAGCACTAAAACAATAACTATTTGTGAGTACCAACCCACATGAGCACCAATTCCTTATAAATAGTTGTGACCACCAACCCACAAGAGAACCAACCCCTCTTATGTATAAAACAAAACTATCTCTCAGTGCTACTTACTCAACAAATGATAAAACTCTACAATATCTCCTGCTTTTCTCTCTTCAAAAACAAATACAAACCATGCACTCTCTTGCATCTTAAAAATTACTTCTCAAGCCTTTATTTATAGCTTTTCAAATGACCTTTGGAATTCACTCTTCTTGACCCTTCAATCCTCATGGAAAATGGTTTCAAACTTGCATGACCCTTTGTATCCTTGCATTTGAAAATTCATATGGTGGCCCTTCATAAGCAAAATAATCATTTCCTCTCTTGTCTTTATCTTGGTGATTTTTCATATTCTTAAAAGAGTCCCTTCATTGAAAAATTTGCCATACCTCTTTTTTCTTCACATGGTGACTCTTGGAATTTCTCAAGATGACTCTTCATGAGAAATTGCATCCCATTCCTCTTTCATCTTCTACCCCATGACTCTTTGACTTATCCATGGGCCCTCTTTTGACTTATATGCAACCAAAAATATATTCATTAATATCAAATAAATATTTTCACACTTTATCCAAGATATGAATATTAAAAACACCATTAAATGTAATGGGGCCTTTATGAGAAATAATGCTAGACGTTTGACTTCAATGACAATATTTCCAACAAATACATAAATCAATTTAAGCCAATCCTCGATAAAAATATGATATTATTTCAACCTTTTATTTTTAGTGTCACAAGCATTGCAAACTTTCTTTACAACTATCTTGGAATTGCCCTTAGAAGTAAAAACTTTAATTCCATACTCAGGCAATCCATAAGCCAAGCAAGAGTGCCTCATACTCACTAGTATTATTATTTCACTCAAAGGACAACTAAAAATAAAACTTCAAACACTCACCATTAGGGGCATAGAATATAACCCCTACTCCATTTCCAAGATTGGAGCAAGACCCATCAAAACACAACTTCCAAACTATAACTTCATTATTAAGTTAAACATCAAGAGCAGTAGGTTGTTCATTATTGTCAGCATTCCCAATGAAGTTCCCAAGTCCAATGTCTACGTACAATAGTTCATTTTTATCTTGTTTTGGATCTTTAATTACATGTATCATCTTAGGCTCTCTATAATGTTTGACCATATTACCCTCTAATGGAATGATGGTGTAGGAAAGGTCCATTTGTACACTTCCACCCATACTAGTAGCCTACTTATGTGACAACAACATCCACCACTTTGGTGGGAAATCCACAACTACCACATCCATATTCCATTACTTAACTAGATGCAATGCTAACTACACTACCAACCCCTTAAATTGTCTAAAAAATGGATCTTTTTCTGAGTCCATGGCATAACACTTGTTAAGGACTGATGTACTATTAACTCTGATCTCATTTAAGACAACCAGGGGCATTACATTAAAAGAAGCACTAGAGTCAAACATGCAATTATCTACAATAAGACCATTGATCAATAGGGCTGTATAAAATGGATACACACTGAACTCATCTCTACTAAGGCAGTCCCAAATAGACTTCCACAATGAGTTCCAAACTCTTTAGATTCTTCATCACTTTTTGGGGGTGTTTGGGGTAAATCAATTTCAGTTCCAGCTAATTTAGTACCAAATTCCAAGTATTCAAATGCCCTCTTCCTATTCTTAGGTATTCATAATAATTCAAAAAGTGGAATAATGATTTTTAAGTTGGCTCAAAATGTGGGCCATATCACATATGCTATACTGAGGAAGAGGAGTATTTGTTGGAAGGGTAACAACATCTTAAGCTAGAATACAATCACTTAAGGTCTTTAGTCAAGTAGGTTGGGGTGGATTTAAATGCTTAGCAGTAGCATTCAAAGGTGGATTTTGTTTAACATCATTCATACCCTTAGGAATACTAGACAACAAAGGTACTATTGGTGTTACATTCCACACCATGTAATTCATTCCAATACAATAGGTTTGAAAACCCACCAGGGCCTTGTATCACTTTTGGTGAACATGTGCATATAATATTTTGTAATGTGACATGTAGACACTCGAACCCCATGCCAATTTGCTTGTGCATACATATAATAAAATTAAAGACTTTAAAATATAATTGAATTTTAAATCTTAAGAATAGTGTGGTAGGTGTCAACTCATTGACTTCACATTAATATTTTCAAAGGTGCAAGTTGCAATCCCCTTTTTGGATCAGACATAGATGCCAAGGAAGATGTGTGTAGTTGGCAAGAGCATCCACCACTGATTGTACATTTGACCAAGTAAAGTGAAAATGAGGCATGAGAATTATACTAAGATCTCAAAGAATTAAAAACAAAGTGCAAGTGAGGGGTTCAGGTCATGTGGAAGTTAAATGAGTGAAAAAGTGCAAATGGTGGTGTGGATTTCTACTGCAAGTTATTAGTTAGAAAATCAAGCATGAAAAATGTGAGAATAATCCATGGAGATAATAAGGTCAGAAAAAATGAGAGCCAAAAATGCAATCTAAACTTAGAAAAGTGAAAAATGTAATTTTCTCCTCCATCCCAAGATCTCAAAAACAAGGAAAATGACGAAGTGGTAGAAGTGGCAAGTGACAAAGTAATTTGCAAGTTTCTTAAAGTGTAAATCATTTTAAAGGTTCTAAATTCTCCATCAAAGAGAGATAAAGTAATAATTAAAAAAGATGAAAAGAGTTAAGGACACAATTTACCTAGCTGATAGAGGTGAAACACATGAGGAAAAAAGATCCTTCAACACTGGTGTTCTCTCTACAAAACTACTATATAGAGATAATACTTTTTTGAAAGGTGCATGATCCAATTATCTATATGTAGTCTTAATTTACCTCATCATACTATTGTTAATGGTAGAATTACCTAGAAGGGTCTAACAAAGTATGAAAAGGGCTTGCTTAGTATAAAGGCTTTGAAGCTTTCCTGACAAATGCAACTTATAGATATCAAGCCAAAGTCGAAGAATTTTTCTCTTACTTTACTAGTGTATGCTAATTTAGTATCCATTAACCAAGGCAAGGAAGCTTATGATTACAAAATTAGAAATGGACTTATGTTTAATATCTAGTGCCCTTGTGGACATATATTCCAAATATCAATAGTATATTTGATCCTTTAAATGAATTGTAGAAAATTTATGCATTAGAGGTTTGTCTTGAGCCTGATATGGTGGTTTTGCCTTATCCATGTATAATTTAAATGTCAATATGAAATTTCACTAGGTTATAACATTATTATCATCATTAGAATCATGAATACATGTAAAAAATGGTGAGAAACATTCCAACAACCGAAGGATGGTGGTCATGATTGTTTTCATTGGTAAACCATTTCAATATTATTAATGGAGGGGAAATTAAAATTTCATTGATGAATGCTCAAAATTGAGATCCATTATGCAAAGAAAAATAATTTTTGAGTTTTTACATCAAATAGAGGAGAGACAAATTATTGGAAAATCATATACATGGTGATTTGCTCAACAAGGTTACATGGATGAAAAGTAAAAAAAACCATATATTGCAAGTTTCAACAAATTACATATGAGACCCTCAAATTCCCTGGGAAATCTGAGTAAAAATTATACCATGTCAAAAGTAGGGTATACAAAATGCACCATGAAAATTCCTTATGAAGATTTGGATCTATGGAGAGGTAGTAAATGAAGTTTGGTAGATATGGGAGGTTGACTTAATTTTTTCACCAACACAATGTGTACAGCGTAAAGTACATTCCCATCTCCAGATCTTATGGGATACAAAGGGAGATCTGAGTAGGAAGAACACTATGTAAATTGTACCATGTAAATTAAACTTCTATAAATTACATAATGCAAATTGTACTTGTGCAAATTGTACCATGCAAATTGTATTAAATAAATTTTACTTGTGTACATTGTATCATGTAATTTGGACTTGTGTTAATCTCACTTGTGAAAATTGCACTTGTGCATAATTTCAAGAAACGGCCAAGATTTCTCCAAAAGGTGAAAAGTGAAAATAATGAATTTATACATTAAAATGGAAATATGAAGGAAACTACAAAAAGGAAAATTTTCAAAAAGTAAATGTGAAAATTAGAAAAGTTCCAAAAATAAAGGTGTAAAGTGTGAAAATATAAGCTGGAGCCAATAAGTAAAATTTTTAAAATAACCTAGGTTATTGTATTTTCATTTCATTTACTTGTCCAAGCTCCTATATAGGAGAGAAATTTCAGGTTTACAAGTTCAAGGTGGGCCACTCTAAAGAAGATATCTTAAATAATAATGGATCTATAATATTCCCATGTCATCATTGTAAGAGCAGGTTGTTCCATGGCATGCATAAGAGGAAGAACAACTATCTAGGAAGTTTTGATTGTGCAAAGAAGTGGTCAAGGGCATATCAAGGAAGTTACACAAAAGACAAATGGTTTATTTGGCTTGTCAAATGAATATTATATTTATAATTCACGTGGAAAGCATCTCCATCCATGAAATCAAGGGATTTTCTCAAAATCTTCATCATTTCTTGTAGAGGAAGTTGCAATAAACATTATTTATGTAAATGGGTGAAGATCTTACATGTGGGAAAGGGAATACTGAAGTTGATGTTAGGGTGTGGAGCTAAAAGCTTCACCAAGGAGCATACAAAATAGGTTCAGGTCTACACAGACGCCAGCGTCAGTCAGGAGCGATCGACGTCGGTCAGTTTCAGTTACAGAGGCGCTGACGTCGGAAGTAGGGTCGGCCGGCGACGGTCACAGGCGATCAGGCAGGAACCGACGTCGGTTACCTGTGTGTGCAGAAAGCAATTTTCGAGGATAGAAGCGAGTGTTTGCATGATGAGTTTGAGTTGTAGACTCAAGCTCACATCTCTATTATTAGCAATATTATTTTTAGAGCCCTTGTTCAAGAGGATTAACTGTTTGTTGTAAGAGCATGCTCAAGTTTCCTATTTCTATATGTAGGAAAGATCTTCTTAGCTTAGTGAGTTGAATAGTATGAGTAGAACATTGTGAATGTTTGAAGGATAGTACTGAGTTGCATCAATCCAGGTTGTTGGATTTGAGTGTACTTGAGAGAGAGCTCTTGAGGAATAGAGATCTAGTGAGAGATCTTGTGTGCATCTGAGAGAGGTGTGGAAGAACGAAGTTTCTTCAATTGTATTCCTATTGTAAAGAGTTTTAATACAAATTTTTAGGGTGTTTTCTTGTATATCTTGTTCTGTGCTATTTATCATTTTAGTTACTTATCTATCTGATTTATTTCCGCATTCATTGCTTTCACAAGTGTAATCCATTGTTGGTTGATCCCCAACAAGTGGTATCAGAGCTCAGGTTCACTAACAGGTGGTTCAGATCTGTATAGTGTGTTTGGATTACAGGTTGTTCACAGGGGTTTCTGCAGGGATTTCTATTTGAGTGGGAGAAGCAATGGCAGAAGAAAGTAAGTTGAGAATGGAAAAGTTTAATGGCAAGAACTATCAACACTGGAGAATGCAGATAGAGGACTATCTGTATCAGAAAGATCTTTACTTACCGTTAGGTGGGATAGCAAAGAAGCCCAAGGACATGGAGGATGACGAATGGGAAGTTCTTGACAGAAAGGCTCTAGGGTCTATAAGACTGAGTCTTGCCTCCACTGTGATATCTAATTTGTCACAGGATAAAACTACGGTAGAGTTAATGACTACGTTAGCAAATTTGTATGAAAAACCATCTGATTCAAATAAGGTATATTTAATGACGCAGTTATTTAATTTGCATATGCAAGAAGGTGGATCTATTTCTAATCACCTGAATGATTTCCATGGTATTGTTAATCAGTTAAGTTCAGTCAATATTGTATTTGAAGATGAAATAAAAGCTCTTTTAATATTATGTTCTTTGCCTGAAAGCTGGCATGGCTTGGTAATGGCAGTTTCTAATACTGCTTCTGCTTCGAATATTTTAAAAGTAGAGGATGTGGTTAGTGTTATTTTGAATGAGGAAATTCACAGGAAAAACACAGAAGAGACATCTGGGAATGCTTTAAATCTCGAGAGCAGGGGAAGGCAAAAAGAAAAGAGCAAGAGGAGATCAAGATCTAAGTCTAAGGGAAGAGGCAGATCCAAATCCAGAAATGGCAGAAGGCCACAATGCTGGAACTGTGGAAAGTTGGGGCACATAAGCAGAGATTGTTGGTCAAAACCTAAGGAGGAGAATCAGCACGAAGGAAAGGAAGAGACAAAGGTTGCAGGTATTGCACAGGATGCTCTTATTTTCTCTTTGCATAATAATATAGAATCTTGGGTATTAGATTCTGGTGCATCTTTCCATGCTACCCCTAACAGAGAATATTTCAGTGACTATATCCATGGAGATTTTGGAATAGTGTACTTAGGGGATGATGAGCCTTGTAAGATTATTGGCAAAGGTAAAGTGCAGTTGAAGATGTAGAATGGCAACACATGGGTGTTGAGAGATGTGATGCATGTTCCTAGTTTGAAGATAAATTTGATTTCTGCAGGTAAGCTAGGTGATGAGGGTTGTACAGTAACTCTCACAGCAGATTCTTGGAAGGTGACCAAGGGTGCACTTGTTATGGCCAGAGGTAAGAGAGAAGGTAATCTCTATTTGTGTAATTGTGTTACTAACAAATCTCCTTCAATTTTATCTACTTCAGATGTGGATGCTAAATTATGGCACTCAAGGCTTGGCCACATGAGTGAGAAGGGGATGTCAATTCTTAAGTCTAAAGGTATGCTTTCAGATTTGAAAAGTATGGATCTAGAATTTTGTGAGCATTGTGTATTTGGAAATTAGAAAAGGGTTAGTTTTCTCAAGACTGAGTCTACTAAGAAAAGGCAGAAGTTGCAGCTTTTTCACACAGACGTGTGGGGACCGGCTTAGGTAGCCTCTATTGGTGGATCACAGTACTATGTCACATTCATAGATGATGCTACAAGGAAGGTATGGATCTACTGTATTAAAAAGAAATATGATGTTTTTGAGACTTTTACAATTTGGAAAGCCATGGTTGAGAATGAAACAGGCAGAAGATTAAAGTGCTTGAGATCTGATAATGGCGGTGAGTTCTGCAGTCTTAAGTTTAACTGGTATTGTTACACTCACGGAATCTATAGGCAAAGGACGGTTCCAAGGACACCTCAGCAGAATGGTATTGCTGAAATGATGAACAGAACTATCATGGAGCATGCAAGATGTATGAGATTGCATGCAGGGTTGCCCTTAGAGTTTTAGGCAGAAGTAGTTGACACCGCAGTGTACCTGATTAACAGAGGACCCTCTACAGCTCTGGATGGTGGAATTCCAAATAAGGCATGGACAGGTAAAAAGGTAGATCTCTCATATCTCAAAGTTTTTGGTTGTGAAGCCTTTGTACACATAGATAAAGAAAATAGAAAGAAGCTTGATGCTAAGTCTATGAGGTGCATGTTTATAGGCTATGGCTCAGATGATTTTGGTTTCAGATTTTGGAATCTAGGAACTAACAAGGTAATTAGGAGCCGTGATGTTGTTTTCAATGAAAGAGTGATGTACAGTGATCAGATAAGGAAGCTGGATCAATCTGGGCAGAGCAATGGTGAATTGGACGAAGTTATGGTCCAAAATGAGCTCGCGGGAAAAAGAAATAATCACTTACAGGAAAACACAGAGACCGACGTCGACAAGTTTGGAACCGACGTCGGCAGTACAAAAACTGATGTCGGTCATACAGAGACCGACGTCGGTAGACCAGGAACCGATATCAACCAGGAAGAACCGGTGTCGGCCAGTAACAGGTCTACAGGTGGCCGAGGTTGGTCACTGTCAGAAAATTTGGGTGGACAGCGTGTTGAGAACGAGTCCAAGACACCCATCAGGAGGTCTGAAAGGGTAAGTAAGCCTCCAATTAGATATTCTCCTTCCTTATATTATTTATTGCTAATCGATGGTGGAGAACCAAAGATTTTTGAAGAAGCATTACAGGTGGAGTCCAGGAGTAAGTGGGAGCGTGGCATGGTTGAGGAGATGGAGTCCTTAAGAGAGAACCAAACATGGGATTTGGTTGAATTGCCAGCTGGTAAGAGAACACTGAAGAATAGATGGACCTACAGGTTGAAGGAAGGTGAGGATGGACAGATGAGATATAAGGCCAGATTGGTTGTTAAAGGATTTGCACAAAAGCCAGGTATTGACTTTGGTGAGATTTTTTCTCCTGTTGTTAAGATGACTTCTATAAGGGTTGTATTGTCTTTGGTTGCTTTTGAGGATTTGCATCTTGAGCAGCTAGATGTTAAGACAATGTTTCTTCATGGAGATTTGGATGAGGAAATTTACATGGAACAGCCAGAAGGTTTTGAGGGCAAGGGTAAGGAGAAGTTAGTGTGCAGGTTGAAGAAAAGCTTGTATGGCCTCAAGCAAGCTCCTAGGCAATGGTATTTGAAATTTGACAGGTTTATGACTGAGCATGGCTACAGTAGATGTCAATCTGACCATTGTGTATATTTTAAGAGATTTGATAATAGTAGATATATTATTCTATTGTTGTATGCAGATGATATGCTGGTTGCAGGATCTCACATGCAGGATATCTCTGAGCTTAAGGTGAAATTAGCTCAAACGTTTGCTATGAAGGATTTGGGAGCAGCTAAGAAAATTCTTGGCATGAGCATTAAGAGAGACAGGAAAAATCATAGGTTGATATTGTCTCAAGAAGATTATGCGGACAAGGTGTTGAAACGGTTCAATATGCAGGATGCTAAACCGGTAAGCACACCTTTGGCTAGACATTTTAAGTTGAGTAAAGAACAATGTCCTAATTCACATGATGAGGTAGAGTACATGAGTAAGGTTCCATATTCTTCCACGGTAGGAAGTTTGATGTATGCAATGGTGTGTACTAGACCGGATATTGCCCAAGCAGTGGGAGTAGTAAGTAACTATATGGCCAATCCAGGAAAGGAACATTGGAAAGCAGTTCAATGGATCCTTAGATATCTGAGAGGAACCAGCAGTAGACACTTGTGCTATGGAGGTTCAGATACTTCTCTACATGGTTATGTAGATTCAGATATGGCAGGTGATTTGGATGGCAGGAGGAGCACCACAGGTTATGTTTTTACTGTAGGTGGAACGACGGTTAGTTGGATATCTAAGTTGTAGAAGGTTGTAGCCTTGTCAACTACAGAAGTAGAGTATATTGCAGCTACAGAAGCTAGCAAGGAGATGATATGGATGACACGGTTCATGGAAGAGCTTGGAAGGGAGCATGGGAGTTGCAAATTGTATAGTGACAGTCAGAGTGCAATCCATTTGGCTAAGAACTCAGCTTTTCACTCAAGAACCAAACACATACAACTAAGGTACCACTTCATACGGTAGGTATTGGAAGATGGTGAGTTGAAGCTGGAGAAGATCCATACAGACAAGAATCCTGTTGATATGCTAACAAAGCTAGTTACTAAGGAGAAGTTGAATCTTCATTCAACTTCTATTGGTCTTCATGATTGAGTTGAAGATAGAGGAGCTAGAAGATGTTGCTGTACAGGTACTGGTGCAGCTGTTTATCTCCAAGTGGGAGATTGTTAGGGTGTGGAGCTAAAAGCTTCACCAAGGAGCATACAAAATAGGTTCGGGTCTACACAGATGCCGGCATCGGTCAGGAGCGACTGACGTCAGTCAGTTTTAGTTACAGAGGTGCTGACGTCGACAGTAGGGTTGGCCGGCGATGGTCACAGGCGATCAGGCAGGAACCGACGTCGGTTACCTGTGTGTGCAGAAAGCAATTTTTGAGGATAGAAGCGAGTGTTTGCATGATGAGTTTGAGTTGTAGACTCAAGCTCGTGTCTCTATTATTAGCAATATTATTTTTAGAGCCCTTGTTCAAGAGGCTTAACTGTTTGTTGTAAGAGCATGCTCAAGTTTCCTATTTCTATATGTAGGAAAGATCTTCTTAGCTTAGTGAGTTGAATAGTATGAGTAGAACATTATGAATGTTTGAAGGACAGTACTGAGTTGCATCAATCCAAGTTGTTGGATTTGAGTGTACTTGAGAGAGAGAGCTCTTGAGGAATAGAGATCTAGTGAGAGATCTTGTGTGCATCTGAGAGAGGTGTGGAAGAACGAAGTTTCTTCAATTGTATTCCTATTGTAAAGAGTTTTAATACAAGTTTTTAGGGTGTTTTCTTGTATATCTTGTTCTGTGCTATTTATCATTTTAGTTACTTATCTATCTGATTTATTTCTGCATTCATTGCTTTCACAAGTGTAATCCATTATTGGTTGATCCCCAACAGTTGAGAACATCTTGGCAGAACTAGGAAGGGTGTTTTGCACTTTTTTAAAATTACAACCCTCATTCTTATATTTGAAAATAAAGGTAAAAAATGTATAAATAGAAGGCTTGTCTTCTATTTAGGAGGTTAGTTGGCCATTGTGTTGGTCATAGTGTTAGTCTGTGTTTTTCTTAGTATAGTTTCTTCACATTTTGGGGTCACTATTGTGTGTGTTTTATCTTTCTTGCTAAGGTGGTTAAAACTGTAAAACCATTAGTAAGCTCTGAGATCATGTCTATATGACTCCCTTACCCAACATGGAGAAAATCCACCATGCTTATCCCCATGGAAAAAATTTGAAACATTGGTGTATGTAAGATTTTTCTTTCAATTTAATGAAAATACATGTGGTTATATGTTATTTTTTATTGATGAAGTGTAGTGATATGTATTATAAATTATATTGAAGAGATATTTTATTCTCATTATTGGTTGTCATTTTGGGTTTATTTTTAGATTAAAAATCCCTTTTGCATTATATTTAGACTATGTTGCTGAATAACTTATTAGGGCACCCTAGGTTTATAGATTCAATGAAAAAAGGCAAATCACTCTTAGTAGTTTCATTATCTTGCATATAAGTTCTCTACATCTTTGTCGTAAATGATATCATGAATAATTGGAAGAAATCCCTACTAATTTAAGACCTCCATCACACCACCCTCCTCTTTTTTATAACTATCAACTTGTGCTACCCTATCCTACCCTAAAAATAATATGCCCCTTCCATATCTTGAGTGTTATGTACCTGTAGATGCATAAAAATAATATATTTAGCATGTGTTTACATTTTGTGCTTTAAAGCCTAGCATAGAAATCCATTATTCAACCCTTGTGTTATTGAAGACTCTTTTTGGATGAAGGTATAAATCACATTCATATCTATCTTTAGTATCTTGTGTCTAACTCAGAACATTTTCTCATTACATATGACAACCCTTATCAGGTGGAGTGATCAAGATTGGTTGTGTTGTTGTTATATTTGTGTCTCTCTATACCAATAATCCCCATGGAGGACAAGTTGCAAAATATCTCCATGTGAGAAAATTATCTCATAAGTCCTCTTAGTTTGGTTAAGGTAGAGCCAGAAGTAGCAGGGAGTTGACCATGCCCTCTATATGTGTCTCTCTATCATTTTCTTAGTCTATTCCATTCTTGATGCCAAACCCTTCCTCAACTATAATGACATTCTAGTGGTTTCTCATCATTTTTTGCCACATTCCTTCAAGTTTGCAAGGCCAAATGAGAGAGGTGTATAATTAGGAACCAACACTCTTATATTGCACCATTATTGAGGACAATTCTTGTTACCCATGCTTTTAGGGACTCTTGCAAAGATTTTATATCATTTTAAAGTTCTATACCCATTTGCACCAAGTTAATTACCTTTGGTCTGCCAACATCACAACACTTTTTTGGTGACATTGTCAAGGACAATTCTTATCACCCATGTTGTTGGGGACTCTTTCAGAGAGTTAGAGATGTAAGTATTTCAAATTTGAAGGATATCTATTTTTTATTTTTTATATTCATACTATCTTGGATATCAATTCTACATCACTCCACTAGGGACATGCTAGGAATTCTTGAGGCTTGACAATTGACTTATATTGCATTTGTTGAAAAGAGCTGAAAATATTTCATGTTAGAAGGTGTGTTTTCCATTTTGAACACTATTCTAAAATTTTCAGTGTCTTTGCATTGTATCTCATCAATAAGGTTCAACAAGTTTAATTTAAACATGTATCACTACAATTTGTTAACTGTTACATTCTAGAATTTTTATTATAGTGGTGACTCTAACTTTATTTTCTAGTTTCAGGAAAGATTAGTGCCTATTTTGAATATCTAACTTTTAGTTTTGAGTATTATTTCTATTTTTTAAAAATATGGAAATATTGAGATCATCCTTCAAAGGTAACTTGTTAGAACCTTCTCTCACTGCTAGGTTCATATCAAATGTGAAAGAGATAAGTTTGGAGGCTAGAATAGAAGCAATTGATTAGTTAAGTGCCAAAGTAAATGTTGTCGACTTTGATCTTGACATTGATTAGTGTTATAGGTGCTTCCTCCCCCATACACTATGTGATACTTCTAAATGAAGCAATGAATATTTAAATGAACCTGAATGTACATCACCTAAATATGAGGTTTTCATGTTCAATTGTCAAGACTTTTTAGGTGAGTTTTTTACCTCTATGGAAATGATGTTTACTACTACTAAAGAATGGTTTTGGAGTAAGATGAAGAGACTCTCAAAATATGAGTTGGTTTATGATGATAGTATACCACAAGTAAATGAGTTACCCAATCATGATCAAATTGAATATCCAGAGTGTGCTTTGATAGAAGTGCTAAAAATGGATGTAGTAATGGGTGACTTTATTAGGAGTGTGGCCGTTGGTAAATAACCAATTGTTCTTGATATTGGGTTTGAAAATGGAGATGTTGTTTCAAAGATTTTATTAAATAAATATGGGGTTATATTTTATGCCCTTGAAGATGAAAATTTATAGACCCGTTTCAAGTAGTACTTTGAGTGCATAATTGATATTGCTGATCTTGATGCACTCTTACTACAAACATGATTTTAGCTAAGAGTCATGTTTATTTACAACTTCTAAAGGAATACTAGAATATGTTATCATGTTTTTATCAATATTTGAGATCATGTAGAGAGGATTTACTTCAATATGTCATCTTATTATAACCTAGTAGCAATACTTTTAAGCAAGTGTAGAGATGGGTTTACTTCATCTTGGCTACCAAGCTAATAGAAAAGTCAAAGAGATTAAGGGATGGAAGAATTCCAAAGCTGCCAGATAATGAAAAGAATCCAAAGTATTTACTCTACTGAGTCCATATAATGTACATATTATATGTTCTTTTGTTACTTTGTCCTTTTATTGCTTTGGGCCTTGTTTGTATAGTTAATTTTGTTGTTTTTTCTATGTGTTCATTTTTAGATCCTCTTGATCTATTTTTATTAGTCTTCCATGTTTTTTTCAGCCATCATGGGTGTTTTTTCTAAAATAGCTAAGTGTTGACTCTATGGCCCAATGGATTATCACCTGCTCTTATGTTCTAGGGTTCTTTGCATACCCGTAGGGGGTGTACATCCCCAAGTAAAATCCAATGTTGGTGCTATATTTTTCACCATGTATTTAAATCCAATATATTAGGAAAGAAAACACACCAAGGCCTTGTCTCACTATTGGTGAATGTGTGCATAAAATAGTTTGTAATGTGCCATGTAGACACTCAAACCCCATTCTAAGCTACATGTGTAGACATGGAAGAATGTTAAAGACTTTAAATTAGAATTGAATGCTAAATAATAATAATAGTATGGTAGGGATCAAATAATTCAATGAACATTAATAGGTGCAAAGTTTAAAGGTAAAATTCCCTTTCCAGATCCTATATAGATGCAAAAGAAGATGTGTGTAGTTAGTGGAACATCCACCACTGACTACATGTTTGACCAAGCAAAGGGAAACTGAGGCATGAGACTTATGATATGATTTAAAAGAGTTAAATTAATAGTGAAATTGAGGAGTTCAAGTTTCAAAAAAGTATAATAAGTGAAAAAGTGTAAATGGTGGTGTGAAGTTCCATTGGAAGTTAGCAGTCAGAAGAACAAGTGCGAATAATGTGATTAAAGTCCATGGAGATAATAAGGTTGGTTGAAACGGGAGCCAAAAATGCAATTTTCACTTAAAAAAGTGTAAAATGTAATTTTAACCTCCATCCCCAAATCTTGAAAATAATGAAAAAGGCAAATTGGTGGAAGTGAGAAGTAACAAATCAATTTGCAAGTTTCTTAAAGTGCAAATTATTTGATAGGTTCTAGGTTTCACATCCAAGAGAGATAAAGTAATAAGCAAGAAATTTTAAAAGAGTAAAGGGCATTATTTTCCAAACTAATAGAGATGAAATGTGTGAAAAATAAAGAAGATCCTTTCACACTAGTGTTATCTCTACAAAACTGTTGTACAAAGGTAATCCTTTTTTGAAAGTTGTGTGAGCCATTTGTCTATTTCTAGCTACAATTTCCCTTATCATACTAATGTTAATGGCAAAATTAGCTAGAAGGTTCCAATAAAGTATCCAAATGGAAGCTTAGTGGAGAGACTTTTTAGATTTCCTAATAAATACAACTAATAGATATTGAGCCAAATTCAAATACTTTTTCTCTTACTTTACAAGCATATGCTAACTTGGTAGCTAAGAACCAAGACAAGGAAGCTTATGAATATAACATTAGAAATAGATTTCTATTTAGTATTTATTTACCTTGTGGACATATGTGCCATATGTGGGAAGTAGATTTGATCTTTTAAATGAACTAGAGAAAATTTATGCATTAGAGATCTCAATTGATCCTGCTATGGTGGGTTTCCTGTATCCATTTATAGTTTAAATGTCAACATGAAGTTTTACCATGTTGCAGTATTATTATCATCATCAAAATCATGAATACATGGAAAAAGTGGTGATAATCATTCAATGGACCAAATGATGGTGGTCAGGATTATCTTCATTGGGAAACCATTTCAATCTTATGAATGAAGGAGGGAGAATACAAATTTCATTGGTGAGTACTCAAAATCTAGATGCATTGTGCAAACAAAAATACATTTTGAGTTTTTGCATCAAATAGAGGAGAGATAAATTTTTGTAAAATCATATTCAAGGTAATCTCTTCAACAAGGTTCCATGGATGAAAAATTAAAAAATTGATAAATTACAAGTTTCAATAAACTGCATATGAGACACCCAAATTCCATAGGTAATATTAGTAGAAATTGCACCATGAAAAAAGTACGGTATCCAAAGTGCATTGTGCAAAGCGATTATGAAACTCTATATCCCATAAAGAGGGAGCAAATGAAGTTTGGTGAAGATGGTATGTTGACTTTTATTTTTCACCAACACAACATGCAAAGTCCAAAGTGCATTCCCATCTCTAGATTTTATGGGTTGCAAAGGGAGATCTGAGTGGGAAGAGCAATGTGAAAATTGTATTGTGCAAATTTCACTATGAAAATTAAACATGTGAAATTGTACTTGTCAAAATTGTAATTGTGAAAATTGCACTTGTGAAAATTACACTTGTACAAATTTGCAAAAATGGACCAAGATCTCCCCAAAAGGTGAAAAGTGAAAATAATGCATTTATAAATTAAAAAGGAAATATGGAGGGACCTACAAAAAGGAAAATTTGTAAAAAGCAAATGTGAAAATTGAAAAATTTCAAAGAGTAAAGGTTCAAAGTGTAAAGTGTGAATATACAAATTACAACCAAAAAGTGAAAAGTTAAAAATAACCCAAGTTATTATTTTTTCATTTGATTTGCTTGTCAAAGCTCCTTCATGGGAGAGAAATTGTAGGTTTTTAAGTCCAAGGTGGGCCACTCCAAATAATATCTCTTGAGTAGCCATGGATCTAGAATATCCCCATGACATCATTCCAAGAGCAAGTTATTCCATGGTGTGCATAAGAGGAAGGCCAGCTATCTAAGAAGTTTTAGCTATGCAAGTAAGTGGTCAAGGGAATCTCCAGGTAGTTACACAAAATACAAATGGTTTGTGTGGCTCATCAAATGAATATTCTCTTTCCAACTCATGTGGATAGCATATCTAACCAATAAATCAAGGGATTTTGTCAAATTTTTCATCATTTATTGTAGAGGTAGTTGTAGCAATCATTTTTTGAGTAGATGGGTGAAGGTACCAAGCATGGCAATGAGTATATTACAGCTAGGAATAACTTGGTGGAACTTGATGGGGTGTTTTACACTTTTTATAAATTGTAACCCTCATTCTTAGATTTGAAAAGAAGGGTAAAATATGTATAAATAGAAGGTTCATATTTTATTTAGGAGGTTGGTTGGCCATTATGTTGGTCATAATGTTGGTGTGTGTTTTCCCCAGTATAGGCTCTTCACATTTAGGGATCACTATTATTTGTGTTTTATCTCTCTTGCTAAGGTGGTTGCATCTGTACAACCATTAAAAATCTATAAGATCATGTATATATTACTCCCCTACCCAACATGGAGCAAATCTAGCATGCTTGTCCCCATGACAATTTTAAAACATTGGTGTATTTAGGATATTTCTTTCAAGTTAATGAAAATGCATGTGGTTCTCTACTATTTTATGTTGATGAATTTTTGTGATATGTCTTCAAAATGTTGTTGATAGGATATATTTTTATATGTTCATTAGTGGTTATCATCTTAGGTCTAGTTTTGGATTATAAATCCCTTTCTACATTGTATTTGGAGTATGTTGTTGAATAAATTGTTAGGGCACCCTAGGTTTATGGATTAAATGTAAGGAGGCAAATCAGTCCTAGTAGTTTCATTATCTTACATATACGTTCTCTACATCTTTGTCATAAATTATGTAATGAATGATTGAAAGAAATCCCTGCTGATTGAAGACCTCCATCACACCACCCTCCTATTTTTTACAACTATCAACATGTCCTACCCTATAATACCCTAAAAATAATACTCCCCTTACATATCTTGAGTGTTATTTACTTACAAATTCATAAACATTATAAATTCAACATGTGTCTATGTTTTATGCTTTAAATCCTAGCATTGATAGCTCTTATTCAACCCTTGCATTATTCAAGATTATTTTTGGATGAAGGTTCTAATCACATTCATATTTGTCTTTAGCATATTTTGTTTGACTTAGAACATTTTTTCATTTTATGTGATAACCATTCCTAGGTGAATTGATAAAACTTTGTTCTGTTCTAGTTAGATTTCTGTCTCTTTGTAATAATAATCCCCATAGTGGTTGAGTTTTAGAATCTCTCCATGTGATTAAACTATCCCATAGGTCCTCTCACCTTGGTTTAGGCAAAGCCAAAAGTAGCAAGGAGATGGCATACCATTTGTAAGTGTCTCTCAATCATTTTCTTAGTCTAGTCCATTCTTTATGCCGAAACCTTCCCCAAATACAATGACATTATAAAAGTTTCTCGTCATTGTTTTATGAATTACTTCAAGTGTTCAACACCAAATTATAGAGGTGTATAATTCAAAAACAATATGTACTTTATTTATAGAGACGACACCTCTAAGTTTAGTAACGTGGGAAATGGGTGCTAGTTTGGAAGCATTAGGGATTGTTGTACTTTACTTTAGTTCTTTACTTGTATCCCCTACATTTGAAATTTCAAGGGTTGTGTCTTGAGGAGAAACACATTTTTTCCTCCTTATCAAGTAGTACCCCTTTTCAAGAATTAAAATAGGAGAATTTGGATGGCTGTGGCTGGAGAAGGGCACGCGACCGACCAGTCGACTGGTGTGCCATCGGCTGGACCCAGGGCAGAGGCTGCGCTTCTTGGGGACAACAGGGCAGATTCTTCAACTTTTTATTCTAGCGACAGAGTGAAACTGAATAAAGTCAATGGGTGCTTTCTGAGAAGGCAGGACCGCCTAGTTTTGGTCATCCCTCAGGAGACAATACAGGAAGACATTGAATACCTGTCTTCACATACCTTGATCTATAAATTCCTAGGCATACGCATCCCTCAGGCAGCTCTGGAAGCATGGATCAGGCGCTCATGGGCAGTCAATGGAGACTTTGATATTATGTTAGCAGGGAATAACTACTTCATGGTGAGTTTTTCCTCTGTTACAGACCGTAATCGTATTTTTGAAGGGGGACCTTACTTCTATGAAAGAGTAGGTCTATTTCTCAAACCATGGCATTTAGGGTTCAATACGGCTGAGGAATTGCCAGCGTGTGTCCCGGTTTGGGTGTATCTCCCACGGTTGCTGTTGGAATTCTGGAGGGAGGACATCCTCAGACAGATAGCGGCTATGTTGGGCACACCAACAGTGATAGCCCATCAATCTCTGGACAGGAAATTCATTACTTATGCTCGAGTCTGTGTGGACATGGATTTGAGCAAGCCTCTTCCGGATTCGTTGGAAATTTACATGGGCTCACTGAAATGGATTCAACAGATTGACTACGAATCAATTCCATTCAGATGTAGAATTTGCCATGTTTATGGCCATCTGCACCGACAGTGCCCCCAGGTTAGCAAAGACAAAGATCCAATGTCAGACTCCGCAACGCCTTCTACTGTCTCGAACGGAAAGGGGGTTGGGATTGCAGGTCAGAATGATAGAGTTAAAACCCAGCCGGACAGGTTGGGCAAAGGGAAAAATTCAGCAGGTGGGAACTCGACGCAGGGCGCAGCTGATGTCTTTAGTAGTGGAATGGAGGACTTCGTACCAGTACGAAAGCGTGCTAGAGGTCGAGGGCAACGAAGAGGAATTGTTGAGAGGCAGATTGATCAGGGTTTTAACAGGTTTGAGGCCCTGGACAACATGATCTTTGAAGAGGGATTTTTGATGCATGACACTGGTAATGAGGTGGGACAGCAAATCCAATGCCTAACACTTTTAGCCGGACATGATAGAATGGACCAAGAGCATCTGGAGGATCCCCTGAGACTGGAGGCAGGACAACCGGCTGATTTGCAGGATTTGAATGAGAAGGAAGTGAGATGGGCAGATTTAGTGAAGGAAGGAGAGTCTACAAGAAAAGATAAAAGTCCGGCTTTGGCCCTTGGATTAGTGCAAAAACAATTCAAAAAGGCCTCTGCATCGGTTGCTCCCAAAGTGGGGAGGCGAAAAGACCAGGACAAACTCAAAATTACAGGAGATTTATTGGTGGAGTCTGGGGTTGTCAAGACCTTAGAGGAGCATTTTCCCCAATCCACCCAATGATAGTTTTATCTTGGAATGCAAGGGGATTGAATAGCTGCCCCAGGTAAAAAGCTATCCGTAGATTGGTGTGGGAGCACTCACCGGACATTTTTTGTATACAAGAGACTAAACTTTCAGTGGATTCTCTATTTGCTAGTATGCCTAACATCTGGAATAATGGGCAATGGCAATGTATAGGAGCCAGAGGTAGCTCGGGAGGTCTTGCTATGGGATGGGATCAGAGGAAAATTCTG
Organism: Torreya grandis; assembly: GCA_037957365.1. Taxonomy (NCBI): domain Eukaryota; kingdom Viridiplantae; phylum Streptophyta; class Pinopsida; order Cupressales; family Taxaceae; genus Torreya; species Torreya grandis. Next base: position 198,019 of record JARHVA010009723.1, read on the forward strand.
CCACTACATTGGATTTCCAATATTTCGGCTTTGTCAATGACAGCCTCTTCTTTGGAAACAGGTGAATTGTGCTTGGTTACCACTGTGTATGCCCCAGGGGACATGGAGGGACAGCAACAGCTGTGGGCGCATATCCGCTATGTTCGCCAATGTTTTCCGTTCTTGCCGTGGATTGTTGCAGGGGATTTCAATGCAATAATGAGCCTGGAAGAGAAGAGAGGTGGGATAAACCGCTTAAGCCCCTCCTCGGAGTGTCTTTGCCATAACGCTGCATCACTTCGCATCTCGGATGTGAAACTGGCAAACGGGCTTTTCACCTGGAGCAACCGAAGATCAGGTAATGCGGCTATCTCTGAACGCCTTGACATATTTTTAGTTTCATGTTTTTGGCAGTCTAGTGCTTTTACTCTCACCTGTGAGATTTTGGATTGGAGGGGGTCGGACCACTGGCCCATCAAACTCTCTATTGGTCAGATTTGTGGTCCAAAAAAGCCTCCATTTAAATTTCAGTTGATGTGGATCCGGGACCCCACCCTACATGAACTCATTGAACAATGGTGGAGACAAGGGGGTCTGGCTTATGGGACAGCCATGTACTCCTTTTTGAAAAAACTTCAATATGTCAAAAGGAAATTGCAGATTTGGAACAGGAACTGTTTTGGGAACTTACAGGGTATGAAGAGGAGAATGCAAGACTAGCTGGACAGCATAACTAGGCAAATAAGAGACTTTGGCCTCTCAGAGGACCTTCGACGGGAGGAATCTAGAGCTGCTAAAGAACTTGCCGAGTGGGAGCTTCGAGAGGAGATTTTTTGGAAGCAAAAGGCTCGCATTGAGTGGCTACAAGAGGGTGATAAGAATACAGCCTTCTTTCACAAATCTGTTCAAGGAAGAAGGAATGGTAATTTTATTACCTCTCTCTTTACACAGGATGGGACGCACCTCTCTTCCTCATAGGATATCAGAAGAGAAGCGGTTTGATACTTCTCTGAACTCTTTGCTAGCGAACCACTGTTGGATGAGAGGGCAGAAATTGTTGTTCTGTCCTGCATACCATCCTTGGTGGATGATAGAATGAATGATGGTCTTATGCGGCCAATCGGAGTGGCGGAAGTGGAGGAAGCATTGTTCAGCATGAAGAGAGGCAAGGCGCCAGGACCTGATGGTTTCTCGGCTGATTTTTTTCAAGAATATTGGGATATAATTAAGCAAGATTTGTTGAGTGTCATACAGGAATCCTACTCAAGCAAGGAAATGCTTAGAGCTTTGAATGCTACATTCTTGATGTTAATCCCGAAGAAGGAACAGGCAAACAAGCTTGAGATGTTTAGGCCCATTGCGCTTTGCAATGTGGTTTATAAAATAATTACTAAGCTTATAGCACAAAGACTGAAAGTACTCCTCCCCAATCTTATTTCTGAGGAGCAAGGAGGGTTTGTTGCTGGCAGACAAATTATAAATGGAGTGGTGATAGCTTCAGAAGCTATCCACTCTATGAGTATTTCCCATGAGAGAGCGATGTTTATTAAGCTTGACCTTGCGAAAGCTTATGACAGGGTTAGTTGGAGATTTTTACGAAAAATTTTGGAGGCCTTTGGGTTCAAGCAAGACTGGATTAACTGGGTGTTCAGTTGTGTGGCCACGCCTTCCTTCTCGGTTCTTGTTAATGGGGAGCCTACGGAACTTTTTAGAGCCTTTAGAGGTCTCCGACAAGGAGATCCACTCTCCCCATATTTGTTTATTCTCATAGCCGAAGGGTTTGGGTGGCTCTTCAAGAGTCGTGTCTCCCAGAATTTGATACAGGGATGGAGATGGCAAGGAGAGATTACCACCTTGTCCCATCTTCAATTTGTTGATGACACTATCTTGGCAGGTAAAGCACGGATAAAGGAAGCGGAAGCTTTCCGTGCTACGCTGGATAATTATCTGGCGGCCTCTGGACAGCGGATTAATGACCAGAAATCTGCGATAGTCTTCTTTAATACCCCTGAGTCTATTCAGAGGAGAATTGCTGCTACTCTCTGGTTTCAGATACATACACTACCTGTGGTGTATTTGGGGGTCCCCATCGTGGTGGGATGTCAGCCCAGGTTATTTTGGCAAAATATTTTGGATAAACTGAGATAGAGGGTTAGCCATTGGACTTATAGATGGCTATCTACGGCTGGTAGAGTTACTTTGCTCCAATCTGTTATCCAAGCTCTACCTATATACCGCTGCATGGTTCAGAGTGCGCCGGTCTATTTTTTAAAAGAGTATGATGCGCTTTCTAGGAGGTTCTTGTGGAGTGGCAATCTTCAGAGTTCTAAGTGGAGTCTCATCAATTGGGACATGGTTTGCAGCCCAAAGAAAGAAGGCGGCCTTGGTCTGCGGTCAGCCATTATTGTTAACCAAGCACTTGCGGCCAAACTCTACTAGCGTTGGTGCACTTTCTATTCTTCCTTATGGGCCCGAATCTTGACTGCCAAATATATTTCGGGCACTAACATTCATGATATAGCCAGAACTCCTGTTGAAGGGAAAGGATCGATGATCTGGAGTACCCTCAAGCTTGGAGCGCATTTGGTTAAAAATGGTCTTTTTTGGGTTTGCAACAGTGGTTCTGAGGCCTTATTCTGGGAGGACTCCTGGGATGGTGTGCCACCTTTGCGTCTCTCGCATCCTCATCTGCATTCCCTTGCGGATGCCTTTCATGCTGCTGGATGGAATACGGTGATACATTACAAGAGTCTTATAATTTGGGAACGAGCATTGGCTACAGGTGGAAACATTCCTCTGATTGGCCGCCTGGAGGGTCGGATGAGGAGAGGATGGTTTTATCCCAGATTCTTGAGGATAGAAGGTGTAGTGCGCTACAGGGCCATGATACTCTTGCGTGGAGTGGTGATGTTACGGGACAGTATTCTGTGGCTGCAGGATACAGGACCCTGATCGAGCAATCGATGGAGGTTGGTCAGTTTCAGTGGGGTAAGTATATTTGGAACCGATGGGCTTGGCCCAAGTGTAATTTTTTCCTTTGGCTGCTCACGCATAAGAGATGCCTCACCTGGGACAATCTCCAGAGGAGGGGCTTTCAGGGGCCTTCCATGTGTTTTTTGTGCCATAACAGTGAGGAAACTGGAGTTCATCTCTTTTTCCAATGTTCTTTTGCTGTTCAAGTATGGCACCTGTGGTGGAGGGCGTGGAATGTCTCTTGCAGGCACGTTTCTAATCTTAGTCATTTCTGGTCTCGTTTGAGAGAAGCGCCAATTAAAAATGCCCTGTTTCAGAATGCCTGGGTGGTGGGGCATTCCTTCATTCTATGGCACTTGTGGCTCGAAAGGAACCGACGCATCTTCAGGGGAGAGAGGCTAGAGTTGGGTTTGTTGTGGCTTAAGATTACCAATGCTCTCCAAGAAACCATTTCTGCTAGGGGCACGACGGACTCTACCGACGTTCTGGGAGCGGAGGCTGTTTGGATGCGCCTGGGTGTTATTCCCCACAATGCTAGAACGGATTTAATTGGCAGTAGCTCGGTGAATAGGAGGAAGAGACAGGTTCGGCCTGTTAATAGAATTGGGCACTGGAAGCCACCTGTGGAAGGCTTTTTTAAATTAAATACCGATGGATCTTCTCGCGGGAACCCAGGCTCGGCCGGTATTGGAGGAATTGGGCGAGATAGCACAGGTAACATACAATTTTTATTTTCCATTTACAGAGGCTATCACACTAACAATCAGATGGAAGCCGAGGCTATTCTGGAGGCTGTGAAACTTTGTTGTGTTCACGGTCATCTCAACGTCATTTGTGAGCCGGATTCTCAAGTTGTAATTAATTTGTTAAATAAGGATAATTTTGATAAGGTCGAGTGGAATTTAAAAGCCATTATTCAACAGATTAGGCAATTAAGTCAGTCCTTAAATTTGATTTCCTTTCAACACATTCCACGTGAGTGGAATGGTGTGGCGGACACTTTGGCCAAGTGGGCCTCGGAAAATGGGACTCCCTGGAACATCACGGAGCTGAATAGGCTTCCGGAGAATATGTGTCAAAAGCTGGTCCAAATGGTGGATCAGGAGAAAATATTGTAATTGGTTTCTTGTTTGGTGCTTAATAAATTTTTACCCCCTTTTGAGTTAAAAGTAGTACCCCTTTTCTTGGGAAATTAATTTATTAATTGTATTTGTCTATCCCCAACCTATAGAATTTTTCCATTATATATTTTAATCATCATTGATCTTAAAAAGTCAAAATCATGAATAGATAATTAATATGAATATGCCATATTACACTCACAAGAAAATTCACAAGTTGGGACACATACCTTTTTTACCACACTCTAAAACTGATCAATAGTAACTTCACTCATTAATTCTATAGAGGTGAATATATTGTTTCAGGGAATTTGACAATTAAACATCATAATTTCATCACTAGATGATGTAGACATAGGTTCATCCACATCTTTATCATTTAGTTCAAGTGTGTCACATGGAGGATGAGGAAGAAATCAATTCTCACATAACTTGACATCAATTTCACAACCTACTACATTCACTTTAGCATTTAACAAATCATTCACTTCTTTCATAGCCCCTCTATTCTAATTTTTATCTATTAATTCATCATGTGCAAGCATTTTCACCTATCATTATCTTGATTATGAGAAGAAGGCCCATTTTATGTTTGATTATGATTTGGAGCCCTCTCTTGACTAGTAGACATATGCGGGATTTCTTTCTCAGTCTTGTCAAGTTTATAGGACATCTCTTTAACAATAAAAGCCAAAGTCTTAACCATTTCTTCAAGGTTGGCTATCTTTGTGGAATGTGTTTTTTTTGAATTGACCAATTTTACGTTAGCCTGCTTGTTCAAGGGCTTTCCCACAACCTTTATGTTATTTTCAATTTGGATGACCATATTGAATGCCAATTATAGGTTTGTGGGAGCCTTATCCCACAACCAATACATAGCCTTAATATCAAAGCCATCACAGTATTTTAGCAATAATGTTATATCATTATACCTTATGTTCTCAAATATACACATCATATCTTTGTTTAATAATGTGCTGAAGTCTTTCGTGCACTCATTGGGGTTCTTTTTGATGTTTTCAGACTTATCTAAAATAAACCTTAAATAAACTCTATCACCATACTGAATTATGAAACATTTATCATTTCTTCACTTGAATCAATGCATCCACGGAGAAGTGAATTGAACTAATCATAATCATATTATTCCAATGTATGCACAAACAACTTTATGCCCACATCCTTACACTCAACATCATAAACCTCAATGATATTATGAAAATCCTTCAAGTGCTTATCACCACTCACTACATTATTCCCTTGGAATTTTGAAAATAATTTCCTTATTTTGTTTGGGACTTCATTAGGATAACCTTCCATGTTATCAAAATTGATGGGCCTAATTCTAGGAATGCAAAATGTAAGATGTTCATCCTCATCTAGGTCCCTATCCCTCTGGATTGGTTCAATTAGAGGTTCAAGAGAAACTAGTAAAGGGGTCTGAGTGGGTAAATGAGGGGGGCTTGGTGGATCAAACTTAGGAGGGGATTCAACTAGTTGAGAAGGAGATGGATAATAATTAGGACTATAAGTTTTAGAGTGACTAAAATAGATATGACAATCCTCAACAATGGGAAGTTTAACAAAAATCTCAAGATTATCAAGATCTTGGCAATCTGAATATTGTTTAGTAGTCAAAATTTTCCCTATAATAGGCCTCCAATCTTGTCTCCCTCTTCTTTGATGAATTCCTAAGGGAAAAACAAGTTTCTTAGATGAGCCACCTTTAAAGGGTGATATCAGTCCTTCTACCTCTGCAAATAAGAGAGAACACTCAAAGCTGAAATGAAAATATTTAAAATAGGCACGGATCTTCTTGAAACCAAATGATAAAATTAAAATCACCACTAGAATTTATATTATATAATATAAAAATTAACACATTGATTGTGATACATGCTAGAAACATACTAACTAAATTTAATGATGAGATAAAAGGCAAAGATATTGAAATTTTCAAAATTATGTCTAAAAGGGGAAAAAGCACCTTCCAACATGTAATTTTAATAGATATTTACAATAAAATCTATAGAAGTCAAATTATCAAATATTTCAATTCTTGACACATCCCTAGTGGAGTGATATAGAGTTGACAACCAAGACAGTCCAAATGTAGCAAATAACAACATATAAATTCACAACATGAAATACTTATAGTTCTCTAGAAGAGTCCCTAGTAACACAAGTAACATGGACTTCAATTTAATCCCTATTAATGATGTCATTAAAGTGTTGGTTCCTAGTTATACACCTCTTTTTCTAGACCCTTCACACTTGATGAAAATGGTGAAAAAGATGAAAAACCTACTAGTATGTCACTATAGCCAAGGGAGGGTTTGGCATCTAGAATGGATCAAATGGAGAAAATGACTAAGAGGCATCGACAAAGGGTATGGCCATCTCCTTGCTACTTTTGGCTCTATGTGAACCAAGGTGAAATGACTATAATGTAGTTTTATTACATGGAGAGATTCTATAATTCAACCTCCATGCAAATTATTGGCATAAAGGAACACAAATATGACTAAAACACAACCAAACTTGCTCACTCCACCTAGGAAGGGTTGTCATATGGAATTATCAAATGCTCTAGGCCAGACATAAGCTACTGAAAATAAATGTAAAAGTGACTACAATCTTCATTGTAAATAATTTTCAAAAACAAGGCTAAATAAAAGATTGCAATTATAATATTTAAAACACAAGATGAAAATGCATGATATATAAGCAAGATATTATGCATTTTCATGAAAATGACACTTATGATATGCAAAAAGTGTGTATTATTTGCAAGGTAAAATAGGGTAGGCCAATTTAGTTAATTTTTAAAAAAAATGTGCGGTATGCTGGTGATTCTCAAACAATAAGGTATGTTGCAGTATTCATGACATTATCCTTAGCAAACATGTAGGGAGAACTCAAATACAAGATAATGGGAAATGTAAAACGATCCCAAAAATATTAGAACATACACTAAAACCAAGCATTCAAACACTTTTTCCTATAAAATCCATAAACCTAGGGGGGCCTAACAAGTTATTCAACAACATATCCTAAAATATTGTAGAAAGGATTTATAATCTAGATCTATGCTCTGAATGGTAACCAATAATGAGCAAAAACCCAAATATCCAATTAACATAACTTGCAAAAAATGTTTTTGGCCTTCATCAACAAAAAACAACAAAGATCCAAAAGCTTCTTCATTAGCTTGAAAAGAGATATTACATAACCAATTTTTCAAAATGCTTCCATGGGGATAAGCATGGTGGATTCGATCCATTTTGGATAGGGTAGACATAAACATGACCTCAGATCTTGCTAATGGCTATACACTTGTAACCACATTGGCAAGGGAGATAAGATCCACACACAACAATTGATCCCAATTTTTTTGTAGAACATAGACTTGGAGAAAAACAAATACTAAAAACTACCTTTATAAAGGAGAATCCCTCCATTTATAGATTTTACACCCCATTCAAATATGGGACTATGGGTTGTAATTTTCAAAATTGTAAAGTATCAATCTAGATTCCACCATGATGCTCCTAGATGGAAAATATTCCTTGCCACACCTAAAATATTCATTCATTTATAATAAAAATCATGGGTGTAACTACCTCTCAATGGAGTGATGAAGATTTGTAATAGACCTAATTATTTATTGACTGGATATGCCTTTTTACATGATCTAGAGTGAAATTTTGTGGTAGACGGTGATCAAACTTTTTCCTCATGTGTAATTATCTAGAGATTCCCTTGATCACTTGCTTTCATAGCTCAAACCTCTTTTACAGCTCCATTTCCTCTTATGCAAAACATAGAATAACCTACAATTACAATGATGGCATTGAGATGCCCTATCTGTGGTAGAGACATAAAATGAATTGTAATAAAAAATAAGTTCTCAAATGTCCCAAAAAAATTCTTATGTGCTTCAAATTCTTGTCCATCCATGAAGGAACCATCAATTTTCAATTTAAAACCAAATACTACCACATATTAACATGTAGCATGAGATGTTAGATCCAACTAGGTATTCATGGGGTTCAATATTGACTAAGATGCTTATGTGGTTCCAATCTAGACATTTGTCACCTTTGCATTTTCTTTGAGCTCTATTGTAATGTCCACCTAAGACTAGTATTATCAGATTAAAATCTAGGAGGTTGAATGCTATTAGCTGATCATTGTTCCATTCATCACAGTTGTGACACACATCATCTCCATGATTTATCATAGGATTGTTGAATTATTGACTCATGAGAGGGCCTATGAACTGTTGATATACCACTTGGGCACCTGAGATGGTGATACTTGTCACTCTCATGTAACTCTTAAAACCTTTGACATTTCAACATTGCTCACACACCATTCGATCATCTTTGCCTAGGTGAACACATGTAGTTGATCAAGATCCATAGGGTTCAATCCTTTATTCTAGGTACTATTGGATATTTGATAGGGTCCCCATAATGGTGACACATCTCACCTTTTTTCTTGTCCTAGGAATTTGTTGAAGTCTTGACCTATTACGCATCATTGATCAAAATCTATACACTTTTAAATGTACCATCGATTGATGAGAACATGATTGAGCTTTAAATCGTTCCCCACAAGATTGACATTTATCACTCCCATACTTTTCTTCAACCCTTTTAAATTTTTAAGATTGATCATGTACCATTAGATCATCTTTCCCTGAGCTAACATGCACTATTCAATTACAATATAATGAGTCAAATGTCATTGGTTCATCACTAATCGTGAAAACAATTAAGTTAAAGTTAGGGTAAAATAACTTAGAATAAATTCTTAGCCTAAGGTTTTGATGGACAAATAAATACTATAGAATCTTTAGGATAGGACTTTGAGCTAAGTTTATAACAAAGAGACCAAACATTATCTATACCATGACAATAGATAAAAGAGATGAAGGGTCATGGGATATAAAAGTGACCAAATATGAATTTTAGACTAAGGTTTGATCATGTTAATAAACATGGCTAAACCTTAGTATAAAATTAAACTAAGACAATGGCATATTTTATAGTTTTCTCACATAAATTGTCCATGTAAATTTGAATTTAAATCACAGGGCCTAAGCTAAGGAAATTGCAACAAGCGTTTTGAGATGATCATATATGAATTCAACTCAAAGTTTTATAGACCACAATAGGATACTTGACCACTGATGAACACTTGAAATAGGATGTGGGTTAATCAAATTATGCATCTATGCTTAAAAGGGCCCAAATTTTTTAGTGCAATTTTGGGAACTATCACCATCCTTAGCTTTATTTTTTATATATTTTGTGAAGGGTTTGGGAGTAGAGGATGAGCGGTTGGATGCATTATTATGGGATAACTGAAGGGGGTAGTCCTAAATCTTACAGTCTATGGCCTAACAATGAAAAACACTATTGGCCAAGTCGATATAAAGGACTCACTAAGAGTGTCTCACATCCCCAACTTGAATTTATAAAAACTTCTTGAGGTCCCAGGAAAGGTCTACATCTACAGAAACCTAATTTTGAACTCTAGTATAGTAGAGCCAATTTTACTCAAGGTAGAATTCCTACCTATGGAAGAAGCTATTTGGTGAATAAAATTCTAGCAAGGGAGTGGAAGGCCTAGAAATTCAACCCAAACTAGGACTTTGAGATCAGTTTGATCTAAGACAATAAAGTCTCATGTCTAGGGGGAGAGAACCATGAAAAAGTTCCTGACATACAAAGTGGTAGACCTATGGAGGATACCTCATACATGGGAAGGGTTGGTAAAGTATAATAGAATAAACCCTTGGTCATATTCTGTACACTTTCCAAATTAATGCCATGAGATGCCCAATGGGTTTGCACTCAAGACCTAAGCATAAATTTAAAGGGAATTTGACCCATAAAATATATTATCAAACAAATTTATTCTAACCATTGACATGCTGAGTTAAATTGTAGAATAGGAAAAATAACATCAAGTTATGAAGATTTATCTCATTGTTGACCTTTAGGATAAACTTCCTTGGGAACTTCTAGGGGGCCATTTTTTGACATTCCATGATTCTTATCTATAGCTAAAATAATCAAGAGATAATGTGGAGAAGTCATTATAAATGTTGGCTTTGTCTGAAGGTGAGAAACCCTAAAAGGAAATAAATGTAAGTCCCATAAGTAACCTAGGGGTCATTGTATGACATCAACTAGATAGATAAAATATAAAGGGCCAAATTAATGGTGTGCATGGAGGAAACCCTAGTAGATCAAAAAAAACTTATGAGATTTTCACTATTTTTTTAAGATTTTAGGTACAAATGTAACTTAAATTTAACATGTCAAATATATAAGATACATTCATATTTATAGTTGACATGTACATATTAAATTTAAGTGAAAAAAACTCATCACTCAAAATTGTATCATATAGGCCATTATAAGCACCACCATCATCACCTAAAATTCCAATACATATAACACCAAGACATCTACAATGGTGAGGTCAACTATACATCATAAGTAGAGTATCCATATGTCCACCCTCTTTAACATCAGTCTCAATAAACCTACTCATATGTCAAATGTGTGTGTCAGTAAACACACTAATAACATGAAAAGTGTCAATATTCAAGGCCTCCTTCATTTCAATAGGGATCTTAAGTTTTTCAATATATTTTGGGTAGGTACTCTTGAAGGCTAATTAGACACATGACATGCACCTAGTCTATCTTTCTTAGAGACTTTCCTGTGGCCCTAAAACTATGAGTGGTCAAAATAGATGGGAATCTAATTGAGTAAAAAATAATAATATATTTTCCTCAAAAAATACAATGGAAATTTTTGGTTGTTACAATTTGGGTAATCAAACAATATCCACCATCAGTCCCAAAAACTTCTCTAGTCAAATTATGTTGGCATCAGAAGATTGGGAACCATGTTTTGGATAGTGGAAAATGTGATCCGGTTGTTGGATCAATGAATAAGGCATATATTAGGTATTTTGATATTTTTTCTTCCTATCATAGACTGACAATTCTTCAACATCATAATTCATACATCTATCACTATATTATACACATTTTTCAATTTGATTTTTTATCAAATCAACATGCTTGAGTACTGACTCTAGGATATTGGCCAAATAGGTATAGTGGGTGTTGTGTAAAGTATGGAACCTCACTATATATATCTATATATCTGTATATATATATATCTGTATATATATATATATCTGTATATATATATATATATATCTGTATATATATATATATATATATATATATATATATATATATGTATATATATATATATATGTATATATATATATATGTATATATATATATATATATGTATATATATATATATATATGTATATATATATATATGTATATATATATGTATATATATATATATATATATGTATGTATGTATGTATGTATGTATGTATGTATGTATATTTTCTCTTGATTATGTGTGCATCCAAATCCTCCTAACTATTTAGGGCTTCTTATATAATTATAGGAGGTTTAGATAAAGGGTTACAAGGAGGGTTAAGAATGTGTGTGTGTGTGTGTGTGTGTGTGTGTGTGTGTGTGTGTGTGTGTGTGTGTGTGTGTGTGTGTGTGTGTGTGTGTGTGTGTGTGTGTATTGTTTCTCTTGATTATGTGTGCATCCAAATCCTCCTAACTATTTAGGGCTTCTTATATAATTATAGGAGGTTTAGATAAAGGGTTACAAGGAGGGTTAAGAATTTGTATTGAAATTAAATGGGTTATTTAAAATAAATGGTTTTAAAAATGAAAATTTAAATTAAAAAAATTATCAAATTAAGGGTTAATAGGTTTTATTTTTATTTACTTACCTACTTGCTATGGTGGCGTTGTTAATTTGACAAGGTAATGGGTGATGGTAATGTTTTTCCTCATCATTCAAGCATAATATGAATGCATTCTAGGGTAGATAATGACAAAGGAAATTAAAAAAACAAGTGAGAACTAGAATGGCTACATGTTTGGGTAATTTTTTACTTATTTAAGTTATAACACGTATGCATTATGGTTTAGAGTTTTGTGGTCCCGAATTAAATAATGTGTATGTGTTATATCTACTATGAATACATGTTATGGTAATATTTCCACCTAATTGTCTATAAACTCCATGCATTTACCCATCAGAGAAATGTACATGAAAAAACATTGTTAATGAAAATATCCAATTGAAACAATAGAAATGGAAAATTAGTCTTCAACCACATAAGGGATTAACAAGGTGAGCTAGATATGAGAGTGACGTAGCACACAAGAATAAATAATCAAATTTTTTTTGGAAAGGTAAGAGTGACTTAATGTCTTATACCCTAATTTTTTGATAAAACTACATAATTTAGATATATGAGGACCCATATAGAATAAGGAGGGTACATTACTAGTTCACATGACAAAAAAATAGCTTCTACAATAACAAATATATGATGCATTGTGGATAATGCCTTTAAGAGGAGAGATAATTTTAAGAGATGGATGTGATTCCACAAGGACTTAGATGGAGATGTGAAAATTTGGGAGATATCACATCTCATTTTTATTCAGGTTGATCCATACACAAATCATTGTTTTTAATAGAATATTTATGTTTAATGCATGATTATATAATTTATTAAATTTTTTTATGATATATAATGCAAAATTATATCCTCATAAATTGTAAACAAGAGAAGCTATGTAAAATAGAGATAAACAAGTTACACAATTATTTAAAATATGGATAATAAGGAGACATAAATAAAACATGGTACATGTAGTGTAGTGCAACCAAGAAATAAATTTGTTTAACCATTTATTACCAATAGAGATAAATAGAATTACCTAGGACAACACCATGTCACACCTCTCTCTCCTCTCGTTAATTCTATGCACTTTTTAAATCTATAACCAAGCTTACAACCAAATATTTAAACTAAGTTTAAAACCAAACTTTCACACAATCTTGCAACCATGTTTGAAATTAAAAAATTCACTAGTATTAACCTCTCCCTACAACTTTGGATGCTAACAACCAAGCTTACACCTAAGCTTATAGCAAGCTTCACAAAAGAACTCTACCAGTATTGAAACAAAGTGTTAAAAAGTCTTCACCACTCCTTGAAGTTTTTTAAACTTATTCCCAAGATTACACCCAAGCTTGACATAAGTTCTCTACCAATATTTCACACAAGGACATCACAAGCCTTCACACATTGCACCTTTGTAATCTACAACCAAAATTACCACAAGATTTTAACCAACCTTACATACAAAGACTTCACAAGTCTTGAAGGCCTTTATAAGGCTTATAAGGTGTACAAAATGACAACAATAATTCATTCCATTCCAAATATAATGAGAGAGTTATGATTTTATAGAATTTACATGAGAGAAAGAAGAGAAAGAAAGAGAGAATCAATGAACAACTAGGGAGAAATTTTCCATACGCCATGTGTGAGTAATATTTATACATAGTGATTTTTTTGTCTCTTTTACAAGGGTCATAAAAGTAGGTCCACTCTTTAATACAAGATGTAATCCACCCCCATATGACTACAAATATTATTCTGCACTCCACATCTGAGGTCAATCAACAATAATGACTTCTCGTCTTCTTCTTCCCATGTGCACACAAAAGTCCAAAAAGGTGTTGCAATCACCTTTTAACTATAAACACACATATAAATCATACACCCTCCTTGGAAATGTTCCTCATTACCAACCCTTATCTTTTATATGACAATACAAACACATGTGACTCACAAAGGATAAAAACCATGTCCTTTATTGGAGTGTTAAGCACCACTCCTCTTACATCGACATTTACCATATGAGACTTCCTCCATGGGACATGCCACATCACCTACATGCCACCTTACGTACATCACCTACATACCATATTACACAAGACAATTATGCCACATCACTCAAATGCCACATCACCATGAATGGTGGCCATGAATAGTTAATGTGAATAGTGACTTGACACCTAACAATCTCCAAGTTGAATTCAATATACATAGATGTATATTGGTTATGCTACTTCAGTCACCATGGTCGACATGAAATAAGTCCACCTATTAACAACTTTTGGGAATTTGTTATGCTACTTAGTGCATCACTTCACCTACTAATTTTTTAATCTTGCAATCAATATGGATTTTACTATATTACATGTCCAAACATATGGCCTATGCCATCCATAGAACCTTAGGTAACTTATTCTAACTTACTCTTACTTACACATAAAAACCACTATTCCTCATTACTTTTATGCTACTACATATGTTGAACAAATTCTTCATTCTTGTCTTCATCCATGAAGACCCACTGAAGTTGAATTGAATTTCAGCTTCACCCATGTGACTACCTCAGTTTACATATTCAACCCATATTTATCTCAACATAACTTCTCTTCCTTTGATTTATTATCCTTTGCCATAGATCCCACTCAAATGACACTCCTGAGCTTCTTGCAATTTAAACATTAGAAAACACAACCTTGTTTCGATACTAATTGTTAGGATTTACAATGTAAAATTATATCCACTTAAAATGAAAATAAGATAAGCTATGTAAAATGGGAATAAACATGTTACATAATAAATCAAAATATGCAAAATAATACAACACCAATATAATGTGGTTAACCTAATGGGATACATCCACTAGAGAAATTTGCTCATCCTTTTATTTCTAGTATCAATAGGGAGAATCACCCATGACAAAACCCTATCATACCTCTCTCTCTATTCTCTCATCTCTTTTATTCTATGGAATTTTGTAATCTAAAACCAAGCATACAACCAAATATTTAAACCAGGATATCATAATATTACAACCAAGCTTGCACATAAGATTATAACCAAGTTTGCAACCAAAGAATTTTCTAGTCTTCACATGTCCTTGATACTTTATAAGATAAAACCTAATATTACACCCTAGCTTACACTAAGCCTGACATAAGTTCTCTACCAAGCTTGCAACAAAGAGTTAACAAGACTTCACCACTCCTTGCACTTTCACAATCTAAAAACTAATGTTACTCCCAAGATTACACCCAAGATTCACACAAGCTCTCTACCAATCTTTCACACAAATACTTCATAATCCTTCACACATGTCACATTTTAAAGATACAATAAAGATTACCACAAGATTTCAACCAACCTTGAATAAATTGACTTCATAAGTCTTCAAGGCCTTTACATGGCTTACAAGGAGTATAAAATGAATGTAATAATTCATTCCTTTTCATTCCTTTCCAAATATAAATAGAGAGGTATGTTTTTATATAATTTACATGAGAGATAGAAGAGGGAGATAAAATCAATGAGGAGGGATAAAATTTGTCATACTCCATGTGAGAGCACTATTGATCCATAGTTATTTATTTGTTTGTTTTTTAAGGGTAAAAAAATTAGGTCCACTTATTTATACAAGATCCAAGCCACCCCCATGTGACTCCAAATATTGTACCCCATTCCACATGTGAGGCCAATAAATAATAATACTTTCTTGTCTTCTTCTTCCCATGTGCACATAAAATTTCAAAATGTGTTACAATCACCTTTTTACTTTAACCACACATGTGAATCATGAATACTTATTGAAAATGTGCCCCATTATAAAACCTTGTCTTTTAAACCACAAGATAAACACATGTGAGGCCAATCAATAATAATGCATTCTTTTCTTCTTCTACCCATGTGCACATAAAATTTCAAAATGTCTTACAATCACCTTTTTACTTTAACCACACATGTGAATCATGAATACTTATTACCAAAGATAAAAACCATGTCCTTTTTGTATCCCTATACCCCACTCCTATCACATCAAAATTTACCACATTAGACTTACTTCATGTGCCATGACACATCACCCAAATTACACATCACCCACATGACACAACACCTACATAACCTACATCACCTTCGTATCACATGATATATCACCTTCATGCCACATCACTCACATTCCACATCACCATGAATAATGATTTTGAATAGTGACTTCACTCCCAAAGATATCCCACTTGAAGTAAATATATATAGTTATATATTACTTTAAATTACTTCAATAAGCATGATTAAAATGGCACAAATACAACTATCAATAACTCTTGGGAAGTCATTGCACTACTTAGTGCATCACTACACTTACCAAGTTTTTGATCAAACAATTGAGATGCATCATACTCTAAAACATGTCTAAACATATGGCCTTCACCTTACATGGTAACTTAAGTCACTTAATCTAAATTACTTCTCATTAGCACAAAATAAACACTATGTCTCTTTACTTCTATGTTACTGCATATGTTAAACAAATTATTCACTCTTATCGTTATCCATGAAGACTCATTTAAGTTTAATAGAACTTCAACTTTACCCATGTGATTGCCTTGATCTAGATGTTCAACCCTAATTTATCTCCATATAAATTCTCTTCCTTTTATTTATTGTATTCTACCATTGATCCCGCTCAAGCTACAATCTTCAGATTCCTATAATTTACACATTACCAAATATAACCCTTTCTTTGATACCAATTGTTAGGATTTATAATTTAGAATTATATACTCATAAATTATAAATTAGAGAAGCTATGTAAAATATAAATAAATATGTTACACAATAAATAAAAACATTCACAATAAGGAGACACCAATATAACATGGTTCACCCAACCATTGGAGATATTTGCTCAGCATTTTATTACCAATAGCAATAGGGCTAATTACCCTTGACAACACCCTATCACACCATTCTCTCTTTTCCCTCCTCTCCATTAGTTTTTTCACTTTTGAATGAAATTTTCACATAATCTTATAACCAATCTTGGAACCAAATACTTTGCATGTATTCACCTCTCCTTTAAAATTTGTAAGATAACAACCAAATTAAACCCAATCTTACACCAAAATTGATGCAAAATCTCTATCAAGATTGGAATAAAGAATCAAAAATTATTCACCCCTCCTTGCACTTTCATAAGATATCAACTAATCCTACTCCAAATCTTACATCTAAAATTGACACAAGCTTTATACCAAGATTTAAGACAAAGACTTTAGAGGCCTTCACACATTTCACATTTATAAGCTATAACCAAGCTAACTACAAAATTTAAACTAAGCTTGCATACAAAAACATCATAAGTCATCAAAGCCTTTACAAGGCTTACAAGGATTACAAAATGAATGCAAGAATTCATTCCTTGCCTTTCCAATTATAATGAAAGAGTTATGTTTTTATAGAATTTATATGAGAGAATGAAGAGGGAGAGAATCAATGAGGAAGGGTGTAAATTTTCCATACTCCATGTGGGAGAAATATTGATGCATAGTGTTTTATTTATCTCCTTTTCTAGGTTAAATAATGTATATCCACTACTTTAGATAAGATCCAAGCCACCCACATGTGACTCCAAATAATGCACCCCACTCCACATGTGAGGCTAATCAAGAATATTCCATTCTTGTCATCTTCTTCCCATGTGTACATAAAAGTCCCAAAGGTGTTACAATAAAATTTTGACATTAACCACATATGTGAATCATTGATCCTCCTTATAAATAAATGCCATTAATAACCCTTATCTTTTACACCACAAGACAAACACATGTGATTCACTAAGGATAAATATTATGTCCTTTACGGAAGTGCTACACCTTACTCCTTCACATCAACCTTTACCAAATGAGACTTCCTCCATGGGTCATGCCACATCACCTACATATCACATCTAACATCACATGCATACCACATCACTCATATGCCACATCACCATAAATAGTGATAGGAATAGTGATTGTGAATAGTGATTATGATTAATGACTTCACACCCAACATAATTATGGTATAATGTGGGATTCCATGCATTTTAAGTGCTTTTAAGTGTTATGAATATTATCACAATAATAAGAGGGGAATTATTACATGTTTTGATGGTCATGAAACTTGTTTCTATAGGAAATGAAATAGTTATTGTGTAATACAGCATGGGATAAATAATTTATGGTATTCTAGATATAACTTATAGAATTGGTGTACATGAAAAACAAAATAATCAATAAAAATATATTATTAGGTTTTGATTATTCTTTTAGAATATAAAGGGTTAGAAGGCATAAAATATCACATTCATAACTTAGAGATAGAATAATGCATTAATGGGAGTTCCTATGTTGAAGAAGAAGTAAAGTTAGTTTTACATAACACTATTAGATCGTATATGTATTGTTGGCATAGAACATTTGATCCAAATCAAACTTCACTAGAGTTCGAATATTTCAATACTAAGTTATTAGTAAAATTTCATATTCATGAGTTTTATAAAATCAATCTTTATACATTGAATGATATTAAAGAGTATTAAAATGAGAATGTGTATTCATACAACATTTGGTTTAGGACATTTATTTCTTAGTCATATTATGAGATTAATCCACTAAAACATGCTATGTTTTTTTTGGGAGGATTATTTTTATCATTTAAGATACAATTGGATATAAAGAGGTCCTTCAATGTGATGGTAGCATTGGATGAAATGTTTTGTATGGAAGTTGCAATAAAATTTTACATAAAATTATGTTCCTTTTGAGAGGTTTAAATATTCAATATTGTTATGCATATTATAAAATTGTCTATGAATCGTGATAAGGATTTAGATAAAGGGAAGAATAAGTGGTGTAGGAAGTGAAAAAATGAAGGTAGAGGTTGATCTACTAGTCAGTGATGCTAATAACAAACAAAAAGAGGATATGAAATAATAATGGGATGTCAAAGGTCCACCCATGTGATGAACAACATTCACACTCATTGCATTAATTTAACATTAGCTAATATCATCCACAAATACTATGACCTAACTCTCACTACTTAAGACAAGCTATGAAGACACAATATATGTGACCAAAATTAAATTATCCAAATAGACTAAATGAGTTGTTGCTTTTAAAGAATGTATTGTGCAAAAGGTGTTCGAACTAGAGTAAGATAACCTCTAGCTGAGAGAATAAAAAATAGACTTGTAATGCTATCTAGCCAAGGATCATTAAATAATTGGGAATACATGGCTGGGATTGGTCATTCATGTTCCTTGAGATTAAGTCATGTAAGAATATAATTAGTTCACAACCCTTATAACTTAGCTAACAAAGGTTTCAAAATTTTCACATAAATTACAATAATTACAAGGCCAAGTCTAACACATAGGAGATGGGTCAGAAGTTATTTTTGACCTCCTCAAAGAATATGACCAAGTTTATGAATTTGTGATGCATTGATCCATACAAATATCTCCTAATATGTTTGAATAAAATATATAACTATATAATACAATAAAACATATAAATCCATGCTTATCTAAAGATGAAAAATATAAGGATATAATGAAAATCTAATTATCCTAATTAGCTAAGCATGACAATGTGCTCAAAGACTCTCTGATAATGTAATGGACTAATTTCACACATGGGAGAATGAGATGTTTGAAAGTATATTTGATAGTGTCCAAAAATAATGGTATGTATACACAAAGAACTTAATTACCCAAGATATAAAATATAAGGTCCAACAACATATGTTGATCACTATAGTTTTGGAGGATGATGACATCCAAGCATTTTATAGAGAAAAGTTCCACTTTGATCACTTATCGTCATAGTATGGGATTTATTTCCCTATTAGAAGTAATTAAAACATGACTTGGTGAATCATGAATCTTGAATCATAACAATAGTTTATGAACCAAATTTCATCACATTTATTCAACTCATTCAAGAGTTGTGACAAAGGAATACATCACATGAATTAAAACAAACACCTCCATATCAACGAACATGTTATTTTATTATTTTGGGAATTAGGGTTTTAATTCATTAGAAAATAAAGGGTCTGAATAAATATAAATTAGTTATTAATGTGTCTTAGTTAGCCTACTAAGTTGTGCAAATAGATATGTATTCTTATCTTTTGTAAAAATAACAAAAAGTGTAGAGAAATCAAACAAAAATTATTTTAGGATGAAAAGAATGATTCAAGATCTTGAAATTATTTTATAGGGATGGAAAACTATCTCAAATAGAACCTAGAACTCTATTTCTAGATTGGATAGGAGTGTCGAACTAAAGACAACCTGTTACTTGGCACTATAATCTAGTTTTCAAAGATATTATCTACTTCTGGTGCTATTGTCTAATTTTGGTGCTATTGTCTTAGTGACTTGGGTTTTTTTTGTTTTGTCCAGTATGTCTATAATACCTTTGTAGTGAAATATCAAAGCTTGATTTTATGTGGAGATCAATGTGTGTATGATCTTATATTCAAAACCCTTAGGATCTCTTGATACTTTCTCTTGAATAGTAAACTTGGCAAAGAGAGAATAAATTAGTGTGTAAAGGATACACTAGATGCACTTCAAACCCTATGTGTGGGCATGCTACCTACATACTAATACTCTGAAGAGGGATCAAGCAAATGTAGTTCTCCCATTTAAAGTGCTTGGTACAATTATGTGTTGTATGAAAACTATAATATGAAACTAGAATGTAATTAAAATGATTAAGGACTAGTATGAGTGCTTGAATAGGCTTGAATTTATGTTGGAAGGATATATGTAGAGAATAGGGAAGAGTGACTGAGTGTGCTTACTTGTATTCTTTCTCTTTTCCTATGAATGAGTGCTAACCTTTCTAAATATACATTGAATGGCATTTTATAGATAAATTGATGATCTTAAGCTAGATGAAATTGTATTAGGATGAAATGGGAAAAGATAAGGAATAAAAAAAACTTGACCATTAGAGTTGAAAATAAACTTGGATAATAGGACCAGAAACAAGACACCCCTAAATATTGGTGTTCCTATTCATATGGGAATTATTGTCCTAGGAGGATGAGCCTTTGGGGGATGGATATAGGTATAGGAGGGTTACTTGGGTCATACAAATCTAATTTTAGGTAGCTACAGGTGATTAGGAATCAGTGAAATTATTGCTAAGAAGGGTTGAGTGAGCAAGAGAGAGGACCTATAGGTTGGGTGTTATTAGCCATGCCTAAGTCATTTAATTTCAAATTTTATATGGTCACATTTCCCCGCCCTCTCCCCCCCCCTTAATTATAGTGATGTAGAAAAGTGAAATACTAAGATAAAGTAAAATAGAAAGCATGACTGAACTTACTTATAAGGGGAAAAGCTCACGAAGCTGTGTGATGTGGATGTGCAAAATGAGAAAATGCTTTGATGTGTGAATATTCAAAATAAAAATGTGAAGTAGATTATTTCTTACTAGATACACTATATCTAAAATAATAATGTACAACAAAACTAAGGAAAAGAAGAGAGATGAATGGATACACCTCACTGGGTCCATGAACTAATACAAAACCTATTGTGATGATGGATTATGCTGAGTATGTGATGAATCAAAAGTAATATGATGAATGGAGATAAGTGATAAATTTATTAGAATGTGGATCAATAATTCAAAGGTTGAACCTTTACCTCCATTGTTACCACCCAAGTGAAATTAATGAATCATGAATATGTTAATCAATGTCTAGACTGTATGTCCAATCCCTCTAAATAAGTGGCTGAAGAATACAAAGGATGGCCCTTTGGCTCTATCATTTCCCCATGAAGTGAAGATATGAAGTGATACTAGTTTATAATAGATGTCATATGAGATGGATCATGGAGGCCATGAATGTGCTGGAAATTTGAAACTATTGCATGGATAGCTAAATGTGTGCTAGAAACTAGACCATTCTTGGCCATTTCAAAAGATGGAGATTAAGATTGTATGAAAGCTACTCTAAAATAAATTTACAAGGGTTATATGAAAGCCAACCAAGTACTTAGGTACTCAGAAAGCTAAAATTTTATGAAAGTTTAACTCAAATGTGATGCCAACCACCTACAAATGGATTAAGGCACACAACTACTGAGAATGCCTAGAATTAATTGAACTCAAAAACATGGATTTTGGTCTAGAAGTTATACCAACTACCCAATATAAAATAAAAGTGATATACATCATTCCATGCATGATAAACCCCTGTATCTAAGAAAACCATGTTAAAATTGCTAAATCTAAAAGATTTAAAAGTGTAAAAGATTGTCCCTAAACTAATTTTTTTGCCTATTTTTGGAAACCTTAAGTGCTTTCTGCCTAGACAAGGGTGCCAAACTATGGAAACACCTATTTTTGGCAATACTATCCAATTTATAGTACTAATATTCATTTTTGATGTTACTCTCCATTTTTGGTGCTACTATCTGGTGTGAAATCTGACTATTAATATGAGTCTAACCTTATTTCTCAAATCTAAATTTACTAGTTTAACCTTTGAATTATGTTCTGACTATCTTGAATTTTGTAATTTTATTACTAGGGGATTTTATCTCTATGAAAAATCCCCTATTGGATGCCCCCTCTTCTGAGGGTAGGAATGATGAACCTGCAATGATGACCCTCAGAAGAAAAGAGTCCTGCAAGTGTGTTAATTTTGAAAAGATATATGAGATAGCATTTGATGTTTGACAATATTTTTTAAGATATAGAAATGTTTGTATTGAGAGATTGTTATATCAATGGGATTATTCCTAACTAGATATAACAATGTGAAAGCATGTGTAAAGTACTAAACTAGAACTAGAAATGTTGATTGTTAGTTGTTAGATTGGAGGGATGGAGCATGATGTCCATCATGGCATCTAAGAAATAAAGGTAAATGCATGATATGGATCATGGCATGACACACATTTAATAAGCAACAAGAAAACAAGTAACCAGAATCAAGAATCAAGAATCAAGAAACATACTATATGGGCTAAGGCATTGAGAAAATAAGGGACATGGCACATGTCGCTCAAACTAGAAACAAGCATGGAAGGCATGTTCAAATTCCTTATACACATAAAATTGAAATAAGGAATGTTAGCACAGAGGCCAAAAACACATAGAGGAGTACAAACAAAGGACATTGGAAAATGTCCTAAACACACACATGAAAAAGAAGCAAAGGACATTGGTAAATATCCTAAGGCAGAAGCAAGAGATAAGCTATAATGGAAAACACAATCACACAAGCTACGCTAAGGAAGCAAAAAAACCTTGTAAGCACTAAAATAGATAAACACATCTAATTAATCAAATTAAATTTGAAAGTATGCAAAACATGTGTATTAAATGACTAGGTATATAATAAGAAATACACAAGTGCTAGATACTAGTTAGATGTCGATATATTATTCTATGTAAACTATAAAGTAATGTACATCAACATGATAACTCAAATTGTGTAGTGTAGAAATGACATAACCTAGATGGTGTATTCATGTAGAATATTCCGCCAATGGGTGTGTATAATAATTTATATCTTAAATGTAGAAGTAGGAATGCCCCCTCTATGGGTAGAATGAAGCAATCAAGTAGTTGTATGTCACTGCACATACTTAAAGAAGATCAAGTGAAGCATGTTAATGTATAAAAATGACATACAATAGACGAAACAATAAATGTAAGTCCTAGCATGATAGTAGTAATGTAAAGCATGGATGATGCATACAATCAAACTATTTTTTTAGTTTTTGAAAAAAAATTAATGTTTTTGTGTTTTAAATTTTTGTATTGTTTCTATATTTTTGAAAATATTTTATCTATGTACAAGTAGGATAAAATATGTACAATCAATATTGGAAAGTAATGGTACTAACAGATGAATCTTGAATGAGTCTCGATATCATGGTGTCCTCTATCAAATAATGGGATCATGCGTGATCGTGAGATACGAGTGTATGACTAAGATTATAAATTTGGATTGTGTGTATTTTATAATTTCTATAAAATTTATGAAGTGGAAGCAAAATATGAGGTTCCCCTATGAATCTAAGAAGTGGATACAATTTTAGGGATCTTTGGGACCCATATGAAAGTAGGAGAAGAAGATCTATGAATAGGTGCTCTATATGTAGATATATGAGATCACAATGTAATTGATCTATGTGTGAATACTATAACTAGAAGCTATATAGAAACCTAAAGCTATGGGGGTGTATGAACCCTTTGTATTGGTGATGGATGTTGTAACTATGGCTGATCCTAAAGTGGACTTTGTACATAAGTTGATGGAGAAGCTAAAATCGGTTGAGGAATGGGATCTGGTGACTGGAAGCTGGTCGATGGATTTGAAGTGGGGAGTGGTGACTCATAAAAAACTCCACCAACTATAATAATCTGATTAGCATGAATGAACTCCATGCATCTATGAACTATATAAGGTACTTCCATGAGTTTTTGAATCCATGGTCGACTAAGTAATATATCATAAAAACCCTACATTGTGAACTATAGTTAGTGGTGTAGTTACATGTGTAGGACTAACATATAATAGAAGTACTATCTCACCCAATGAACTTTGAAAATGCCCACTG
Organism: Torreya grandis; assembly: GCA_037957365.1. Classification (NCBI taxonomy): domain Eukaryota; kingdom Viridiplantae; phylum Streptophyta; class Pinopsida; order Cupressales; family Taxaceae; genus Torreya; species Torreya grandis. Next base: position 222,553 of record JARHVA010009723.1, read on the forward strand.
AGACCACTAATAATTGTATCTATCAGAGTGATATCCTACACATGAAAGAAGTGTAAAATTACATATTATGTCTAAGTGAGAAGTGTACAATGTATATTATTTTATATAATCTATAATATTTTTTAATGTATATAAAAGCAGTTGTCTTTGTATAAAAATCCTATAATAATATGAAAGAACAACATCAAGATATAGTTGAAAGGTTATATATGAAAATCGCCAAGAATCATTATTGAATTTATATAAATATTTTAATGTTTTAATGAAAAATATTTTTGATGTTTGATATAATAGATATCATTTAATGTCTAGATTGAAATTTTTATTTATATTTTTATGTAAATTCTATTTTGTGTTCTATTTGAATCTATATGATTAGTATAAAAGAAGAGGTTTGTTCTAATAACATATGTTTTTATGAATAGTCATTAAGAATGAAAGAAATGAAATAATGAACTTACCATACCCCATCTATTTAATAAGTGACTGTAACTTGAAAAATAAAATCCTTAGAATGTATTGATGAGTGTTTCTAATAAACTTAGCTAATAAGGCCCCCATCACGAATGAAGGCTTCATTGTATAGTTTTAATTAACAAATAATAGAATGTATGATTTAAAGAAAATGAAAAAGATGTCATTACTCTATCATGACAACATATATGATAAGTGCAAAGTGGAATGACAACTATTTTCTGTTCAACTATAAACTATATTATTGTGTATGTGCATGAACTAATATCATGCCCCATGAATTCTAATGTGTGCATATGTGTATGAACTAAAATTATGCCCCCAAATCTTTATCATTTGATATAGAATTATATTCATCTATTTAAATATGTTTAAAATATGTATCTAAAATATTTGTGTATAGAAGCTTGTAACTCCAATTCCTATAAACTATGTATATATTTCCATGTATGTGAAGCCAAGTGTGTGTGAATATGTGCTCATATGTCTATAAAGTGAGTTCATATGCATGCCATTTTCCACCATAATATGTATCAATGTGGCAATATATGTCATGAAAATTATTTATTTAATATTAAAACCATCATGAATATCTGAAATCTATACTTTAATATGATTTTATGCTCATGAAAGTTTATGTCTCTTGGAAAAACCTATTGTTGTGCCCCATTTTTCTGATGCAGGATGTTTATTTTAATTCACTCATCTTGAAACAAAATTAAACTAAATCATGAAATTTATATAAACATAAGAACATCCATTATCATGTTACCATGTATAAAATATTTCATCATACTAATGGTGTATCAATCAAGGCATATATATAACATATTAAATGTAGATCATATAAGTGTCATTCCTAAATAATTTTATTAGTGAATCAAACATATAATGATATCCAAATAATAGTATGTAGGAAAAAGGTATGATATAGATCATGGTACCATTCAATGTAATCAACCTCAACATTTTCAAGTGTTAGTGTCACACATAAGGCCAAAACCCACATACAAAACACATGAAGATGTCATAAAAAATAAATCCAAGGACTCCATGTCAATGTACATAAATATATCACATCAAACATTATAAAATACCACACTTAATGGACATAAATATGGTGTGAATAAGACCAAATTCCCATGCATAATTTATACATAAAATGTATCCTATCATGTAGAATATTAACAAAATCAATTGATCATATAAAAAGGTAAGTAGTGTAAATAATTCATATGTATCAATGTCACATCAAGTATAGTATCATATCAATGTATCATTGTGAATGATATATGTAACTAGAAATGCATGTGTAGGCAATATAAATAGCTCAACATGGTAGAAAGATCATAGAAAGATATAACATGTAATAGTGAAACTTGTGAAATAAGATGCCTTAGTATTGGCATGGAATTTGGGTAGAATAAATTACAACATATGTATGCCCATCTATAGCATTTATGTTATACAGTGTTCTTGTATACCATTAAATTAATGTATGTATTAAATGAAATGAAAATTACAAACCCCTGTAATTCATTTTTCTTTTATACCATTAAATTCATGTGTGTGTGTGTGTGTGTGTGTGTGTGTGTGTGTGAGAGAGAGAGAGAGAGAGAGAGAGAGAGAGAGAGAGAGAGATCTGAAATAATGATGTACATTCATTGAGGAAAGTACAAATGATTTTATATTCATAGTCAGTAGGGGAATTGTGTGTGTGTGTGTGTGTGTGTGTGTGTGTGTGTGTGTGTGTGTGTGTGTGTGTGTGTGTGTGTGTGTGTGTGTGTGTGTGTGTGTGTGTGTGTGTGTGTGTGTATTACTCTTTATAACAATTTATGATAATTCAATAAATAGAGATTTGTGAATTCATTTCTAAATTCCTGTGTTTTTCTATGTTCTCAAGAGAGAGTGCATTTTAAATCTACTAGGGAGTATGGAATCCATTCAACTATCTTGCTACTTTTCATTCAACATTAATTACGATCATAAGACATTTTGGCTTGTTGTCCTGAGTGTGTGAGGATCTTGTTGATTGATTTGTTTTTTTAAAAGAGAAGAATTTTTTGTCGTCATGAATATATTGTGAACAAAAGAATACCTCTTAGAGGTGTAATAACCATTAGAGTTGAAAATTTTGTAAAGATGTTGAAAACAATATAAGCGAGGTTATATGCAATATAGGAGTGCACAAAGAAGAAGAACCACAATTATTGGTGCAATCATGGATGAGGACGGTTAAACTCAATGGGTTAAGGAATCAAAGTTGGGTTATATTCAATAATGATAATGATTTACATGCATATATCTTGTACTCATTTTTATTTTTCACATTAGATCATGCACATAAAATAGGGTAGTTAATAGTATCAATAGACTCATTTTATATAATTTCAATTACATTTTAATATGCATATGATTCATATTGTTTATACTAGATGCAATGTTATGATTTTTGGTCATATATATATATATATATATATATATATATATATATATATATATATATATATGTGGGGTAAGTTGCATCATAAAATATAAACATATTTCAATTAGATTTAAAATAAGTAGATAAAGTTCTTACCAACAACCAATAGATAAAAAAAATTGTGATGTGATACAAACAAAAGTGGACAACTATGCACATTAATGTGAAACAAACAAAATCTCCCATGCATACTTCACTTTACTATATCAAGCATATAGTATTGGTTGTTTTTATTATTGACACACCTTACATGTTGTGTATAGTTTTTTGGGTTTGATTTTATAATAAAATCTTAATTGAAATAATGTTTCTGATATAGAATATAATGTTGTCCCATGTTTTTACATTTTGAGGAAACAGAATGTAATGTGTTCCAAATAAGAAAAAATGATTTTAATTTTCTTAAAATCAACAAAATGTCATTTTTTTTTAGCTTTAATATAAAAATCTACAATATATATGCATATTTTAAAAAAAAAATTGTAAAATATTTTTGGAAATATATTTTTCAAATATTCTATAAAAATTGTTTGCCTTAAAGTGGGACATTGTATTATGATTTGACATTGTGATATATGATAGTTTTTTTGTGGTTTCAATGGAGAGTCAATATTTTGATCAATATCATGTAATTTTAATATGAAAATAAAGCTTATTATTTAGAGCAATATAAATATTGTTAGTTATTGTACAACATTTATTTCTTCTGGATTGTATTAGAAATCCACACCATGAAACTAAACGATATTAAAAAGTTAAACTACAAAGATCTATAGCATATTTAGATAAACCATTGATGGATATTTAAGCCACTTTATTTATTGATGTATAATGTTTTTTTTTTTTTTTAAACAATTATTAAATGTAATAACAGGTTGTATTATTTGTGCAATATCTTCTCAAAATCATTATAAGGAAAAAAAAAATCTAACATAAATATAAAAGAACATATTTAAATAGACCATCTCAGCACACGAAAAAATTGAAATATATTTAAAAAGTAAAAAGGTATTATAAAGGTTGAAGCACCCATGAAAATAATCTAACAAACATTCAATAATGAAGTTTTAATCTTTATGAAACATAAGTATTAATTCTAAGAAAATGGTATAGATGGTCAAATAATTAAATATGACCATCCTGATGTTGGAAAAAATAAATTTGAAAAGGCCTCTTCTACTCACACTTTTATTTGTATTTAAAGTGTATTTCAAATGAACTAAACATCCAAATGAGTAAACATCCAAATGAGTAAGCATTTGTTTAATTCTTAATCAATACATTGTGAACAAATATTAATCCTTCAAAACTATATTTAACCTTTAAAACTACCATTATATCTAGAAAACATGTTATTCATACTCAGTTGGCTAGGGAAATGTTTTAACAAAGGATCTAAGAAGACATAAATATATTCAATTCTTCTCATACAAGAAAATAAAAGAAATCATGAGGAAATCGTTCAATTTAACATGCTTACCCAACCCAGGGCAACAAGAATAGTGGATTTTTTTATTATATTATTATTATGCTTGGTAGTGTTATGTTGCATAAAAATTTAATTTTATTTGGTCTTATATTATTAAAATTAGTTTTATATATAATATTATTTATTTTATAATTATTTTATAGTCAAAAAATATATTAAAAATTAAGTCAAAAAAAAGAAAGACCATTAATTTATTGACAATTATTTTAATGATAATACTGTTTTCAATAGTAACATATAACTTGAAAAATTAACTCTGTGAAATTAGACAACCCTATTTATACTGTAATTGATGAATCTTTCACAAAGACAAAAATGAAAAAAAAATGTGAAAAGAGAAATAAATAGATGCCAATAATGAGGAGAAACCTAAGATACTTCCTTGATTTTATTGCTGTTTAAAATAATGTTTTGAACACATTAAATTTTGTGGTGTAAAAGGGTACTTAAAAAATGTACCAATAAATAAAATGAATTAAAGTTAATTACATGGTGTAATATAAATTTTCAAATATTGCATGGAAAATGTAAATATTATTTTAATGATTAGAAAGGTTTTTATAGATAATTTTTTTGACGTGTGTCAGTTGGATGTCAAAAACCTTTTGTATATATACAAATTATAAACAAAAACAAGGCGTCTAACAAGAAACAAACAAACCCTTACACCAAAATAAAACAAGGTCAATATGTAGAAAACTACCGTCACCCATACCATCTCAACCCAAAAACGTTTTCATGAAAATAAGAGAAGTAAATTCATTTGGATGTGATTGAAAGAAGTAAACTATCCAATTATCTAGAGAGATCTTATAGAGGAGACAATATATGTAAAGCTGGATTTATGTAATGTTGTAAGAAAAAATAATAGATTGGAGGATACTTTGTTTTGAAATAACATAAGGTATATTGAATCCTATTTCATTCTTTCTTCATTATGATCAAATTCAAAATTTTAAATCTTAGAATAATTTAAATTTTATATGTAAAAATTGCCTTCCAATTCAATGAGCGAGACATTGGAAAAATAGAATGCATGGAAAAATTTAACAAGATAACTTGTCAATATTTAGAAACAAATCCAATAAATGTAAAATATTTTTTATCCATGATTGTTTATATGTTTGAGAATGAAAAAATAAAATAAATATATGAGCACGTTTATATATATATTTTTAGATATACATGTTTTACTTTTATAGTGTTTTTATTAAAATACTAATCATTGTACTTTTATATATTACTTTTACATTTATATTTGTTGTGTAAAAGACGTGACAAATCGTTGAAGATAAATTATTTCTATATTTCATATCCTATCATTGATTCAACAACTCAAAAAGAAATTAATGCAAGACAACTTTACTTATAATCTAGATATGAAGAGAAAGAGGTAATCTAGATGAAGGATGACATGAAGCGACGTGAAGTTACTGGCCCGTATTTCTAAATTATATTATTTCATATAGCTGCATATTTCATTTAAATGTAACATTTTTCTATATGACATCTTATCCTGATATGCATATTTGTTAGCTACATCTTCCAAATATATATATAAATCCCACTATTGTAGAAATGAAAAATGTAAAAACTTAACCTATACAAATAAACATATCTCAATAAGCTTCCTATGATGAACCCTACCCATTGAAGAAAAATAAGGTATAGCTAAGTGTTGATTGTCATTCACATAGTTTAAATTTGATTAATTACATTATCACTATGGGTTTTTTAAATAACATTAATAAAATTTTATCCCATGAATTTTTATTGTTGGAGGTGTTATTATTCGTTTTAACTACCTCTGGCCAAATCTATGGGAACTGAATGACTAGGTCACAAAACATTGGCAGTCCCTACTAAAAGGCATGTTGGAAATCTATAACAATGGAAAGGGATATTAAATAGTTATTTTTTATCTCATATAAGATAGAGACAGGATTATACAGGATTATTAGGGAGGGTACCAACACCCTTTCCCCGGGAAACCCTGGTATCCGGCCTTCAACACTTTTACTATAGTTTTTGACATTCAGCCTATATGGGCCCATATCTTCAATCTACTATACCAGTTTTGGGCCGAATCTTTTTATACGGATATAAGAAACACCCATGTTGAGTTTTACTTAAAATATACTGACATTCTTAGTTTGTTGCATATCACTTTCATGTAATTTATTGTCAGTATCGATATTTTCAAGCAACTACCAACCAAGATTAAAATAAAAGTGGATGAGCGCTCCTCGACATAAACACACGATTATGAGGGGATGTTGCTTTTATGTCGAATATGACTTTATACCAGTCACTTAGCTGCTTACTATAATATATCTATGATAAATAAGGAGCCATCCAAGTGGACGGATGCTCTACTTGATTTGGTCATGGTGAACAAAACAGATGTGAAGAGTGAGGGTGAATACTCGGCTTTAGAAGATCAAGTTGATGAATATACTCAAGTAATAGGTGAGACTCCTATGGATCTAGGGATTATTAATTCATGAAAGTTAGTGGAACTAAGCAATAGAATAGAGGGTTTTCATACCAGCAGGGTAAAATAACTAATGCTTTAAATGACAATTTTAAACCTGTTAAGTCAATATAAATTACCATCCTTGTGTATTTGGCATCAAAGAATGCATGATAAAAGGGATATGGGATTGAAGTAGGAAATAATAATAAATTAATAAATCCTATGGTCTAAGAATCAATAGCATTACCGTCTGATCCAACAAAAATGAAACAATAGGCGAGGGGCTTAGTCTCTTGTCTGGTCCTAGCTAGAAGGTTGATTGATGTTCATGACAATATGAGTTTTGTTGGACTGTAAATTAAATTAAAAAGGCTTTGCTGTTCATTGTAAGCGTAATGATTATTGACTGGGCCTGTTTTATAGATCACTGGTATATTTGACGTTGGTTCGATGATTAGACCCATGCGTACTACTAGCATAGGTGTTTCATGAGAGATTCAATGTTAGATATTTTTCTCCGTTTTGAATGCTACGAGGCCTTTCAAAAACCGTGACCCCTAACTAAAAATAGTCAAAAAAGAAAATTGACCCCACCTTGAATGTAGGATGTTGATGTTGACTTTAAAAAGAAAGATAATTCTTTTTTATGACCATGAAAATAGTTAGACTTTAAATGTTCAAGAAAGGTCTCAAGAAAATTGAAATGTTATAACTTTATTTCCACTTCAACTATTATGTAGTCTATTTCCATTTGTACAATACACTTGTCTGTTGTCATTTTCATCAGGTGGACTTTTTGGACATTAATTGAATTTGAAAACATCGTGTATGAATGTCTTTTATGTTTATATTTATGTTGAGAAGATGTACAATACATACAATGATTAAGAAATTAGTTATGGAAACAACTGTTTAACTATAAGGTGCACAAGGTGTACATAATTAGGTAACACTATGATAAAAGGAAAATGTATGTGCATACAATAACTAAAGTAATAAATACATATCTGAAACGTGTTAAAAGATATATTTGTATGCTTGAAACACAAAAAATGAGGTTCATATATAAATATGTGATTTATGATTTACCTGTACAATTTTGGAGGAAAAAAAAAAGTGAAAACGAAGTCTAGATAGAAATATGAACAAACCAAAGAAACCATTTTGACAATAGTGAAGTTATATATTTTGACCAGAATTGTGGCATAATTTTGGTAAGTTTTTTCTAGTTATAGTAGTGCCATGATTGTGAATTTTTTTATAATTATATTAAATAAACTTTAGAGGCTATTTTTCATAGAAAAAAAAATCATAAACATTAAAAGTTTAATTTTTTAATAGGCATAACAGTCAAACTGTCTTCTTTTCTAATGTAGTCCTAATTTGTGACAAAGCACTCAAGAATATAGAAAAAATGTAGAGATACATATCGCATAAACTCATAATGAAAAATAAATTTAGTTATACTAATTTTAATTGATCGCAACCCAAATGAAAGAAATGTCATAACTTCCTCTTCTTAGATAATGAGATGTAACTATATGATCTATAATTCAATGTAGTTTTGCTAAAATTCTAGAACAAAAAGACTAATGAGGATGATGAGGGAATGATTATATCAATGTGAATGATTTTTGAAAAGTGTATCAAATATCTGATAAAAAAAATTATGATTAAATTGATTAGGGTATATGTGTATTTATAGGAATCTTTGAATTAAAATTTAGATAAATTCACTCATAAGTAAACCATTGAAATAGTGAATGTAAGCAATTAAAGCATGATAAAAATAAATAAATATGAAAATATTGACAAGGTGAATGATACAAATAATGGGGATAATGACTATAATTTTAAAAAGCCTCTAAAATGTTTGTTTCAAAACATCTGGTAGAATTTAGGGTCATAACATGGAAAATAAAAATTTAATATGTAAGTTTTTAAGAAATAAATATTAAATGGAGGTGTTATCACTTACCTTAGAACTAAATACAATTGAGTTGTAAGGAAAGTATATGTCAATATAAGACAATATGTGGCTCAATAGAAGGGGGAAGTGTACAATTTTTTTAAAAATATAAGTAGACGAATTAAGTTTGCACAAAACATTAAAAAATGGATAATAGAAAAATGGATTGTACTAAAACTCAATATATTCATAGTTTCTCATTTTGATGTTCTTGTGTGTGATGCATACATATCAAAGTAGAAATAAATTAAAAATTGATATCTACATATTTTATAGGGATTTATAATGAACTATGACAATATTATTGAAGTGAAAATTAGGATAACAAATTCTATGGTCTATTCATCTCTAGAACATATTCTCTATCTATGAAGGGTCAATTACATTGATCTAAGTTAGTATCACCAATAAATATAAATTTTTTTTTTACCTATTCAAATTTACGGAAATAAGGAATTATTAATGTACGATAACTTGTGCCTATCTGTGTATGTTTTGTATTCATCATCCCAAACCCTGACGATGCACATGACTCAAAATATACCTTGAAACACTAGGTGTGCTTGTGAGGGATAGAGGTTAAAAAATCACAATAAAGTGTAAAGGGTTGAGCTAACCCCAATCACCCTCATTTGATTATTAACTACTACCTACATATTTGATACTCCAAGGAGGGAAACAAATCCACATGTAATTATTCTAGCTAGTGTTATAATGAAATTATGCTCTGATGCTATATGCATGTAGGTAATTATTTTGATAATTTACTTAACAATGATTTCTTGAGTTGGGTTTAATGTGTTTTGGATATGGCTTCTAATTGATCCTAGCAATAGGCTTGTAATCTGGCAAGCATAGGGTTCATATTATAAATGTAAAAAAGTGTATAAATGTGTTACATTTAAATCAAAGTCCCTTTTGTATGATACCCTCATTTGGATGTATATGAGTCCAATTTGTTAATTTATCATTACACTAATAAAATAAAAATTTGGGTTTACACTACGGTTTTAAATTATGAATTTAAAAAGTGACCATTACTAGGAGAGGATCGATTTTAACTAGATCAGGTAAGTATCGACTAGATATACTAACCAAATATGGTAGAACCAAACCATGCACATGAAAATTAAACTAATATTTTTTAGATGTATGCGTAGGATATATAGTAGGTTTGAAATATATAGTGAGGATCCTATAGGTGTGTAATAATAGAATATAAGTGCCAAATCATATGATAACATGAAAGTGTAAGATAATTCCATATTTTCACCCTGTTTATATGCTTATTTCATGCATGGTAAATATCTATCAAGCTTGTCATTGTCAAGTACCAAATACCATATTTTAGTATATACAAATTCATCATTTTATTCTAGTAATGGAGTTGATATAGTACAAGGAAAAAATATACTTTATTTTGTATTACACACTTTATTTTTGGCATGTATCTCTAATTGTGTATTTCACTCAATATAAAAACCTAAAATCATGTTTAGTCATTGTGCATGAACTAAAAATTTTAATTTAAAACTAAATTTTACAAATATTTAAAGAACTAGTCAAAAAATGCACTTATGTGTTATAGATAACTAGGTTTCACTTGAGACATTTTAAATATTATGCTTAGTTGTTGAAGCATAACTTATGTTTCCTTATAGAAGCACATGGATATATGATGTGTTTGTGCCCCAAATGTTTGTAATTATACAAGATCTTGGGTTGGGAATAGATCATATCTAAATACTCATGAATGTGGGGAAATATAAAAAATGTACTATCTCAAATAAATGCTTAGATAAAATAGAAAAACATCAAAATATTTTTTTCTCAAAGATCTAAATAAACCACTACAAATGAATTATAGATAAAAATGTATAGTTTTTCTCAAGTTTGGTGAAGTTCACTCGATTTAAAATAAAACATGAGAAAAAAAGGAATGAACAATATTCATTCCCATATCTTGAACATAGGTTTTATTTTATAATTTACATCAATGTAAAATATAATGTGTGATTAAAAGATAATTATAAATGTTCATGCCCCCACCATGCCCATAAATATGATAAGTGTGAATTAGAATGACAATCATTTTCCATTCAAATCTAAACTATAGTATTGTGTATGTGCATAAACCTATATCGTGCCTCAGTAATTTGAAAGCCTATATGTGTGTATGAACCAAAATCAATGATTGTGAGTTTATACCAATAAATATATAAATATATACATCTATCTACTAAATTTGAGAACTGGTATCTCAAATGCATGTACTTTTGGAAACTTTTAACTCATTTGCCTATTAAGTATGTACATATGACCATACATATGAACCCAAGATAGTATGAATATATTCTCATGTGTTGTAATTTGAGATCATTTGAATTTAATTTTACCTCATAATAAATTTCAATGTTCCAATATCTATCAAGAACTTGAACCATATAATATTTGAATGAATGTAAATCTCTAAAACCTATACTCTCATATGATTTTTTTCCTCATGGAAGCTTATGTCTATATGACAATTCCATTTTAATACCCCCATTTTTAAGTGAGGGATGTATGTATCATGTATATATGAATGTAACAACCTTTAATATCATGTGATCATGTGGAAAGTTATCATCATATGAATGTGTATATTAATCAAGGCATGTATGTAACACATGAAATGCATGGAAAATACATGTCATGTTTAGATATGTGTATCAATGAATAACATATTATAAGGATATGTAAATAATAGTACATAATAAAAGTGAATGATATATATCAACCAAATCAATTGAATCAGTTGTTGACTTACAAGACACTTTTATCAAAAAGGAATCTAAATTGTAGAAGGAAAACTTCTATCTAAGAGAATATAATTTAAAATTGCATGATAACTAGCCAAGGATCAAGAATAAAATGATGAAAAATTCCCATTACTTGTCATTCATGTTTTGGGAGAGCAGGTCATGTCAGAGATGAAGTAGTTCACAATCTTTCTAACTCAGCTAATAGAGGATTGGGTTGTTGCACATAAACATCAATAATTGTGAGCCTAAGGATAATATTTTCAATTCAAGTTAGAAATATTCTTATATCTCCTTGAATAATAAAATCGAGTCATCTACGTTTTGATGCATCAATCTGTATAAATATCTAGCAATATTCCTGATTAGAAGAGCTAGCTATAGAGTAAATTAAAATAGAAATCTCTAGATCTCTCCAAGGATAAAAAATCTAAGGATATAATGGAAATCCAAGCATCCCAAATACTTGAGCTCAAATCTAAGCTCAAATAATCTTTGGATCTAGGGGATAATGTAATTGATTAAATTTGCACATGAGAGAATGAGATGATCTTAAGTATATTTTCTAGCATCTAAATGAAACAGTAATTATACATGATGAAATTGATTACCTAGGATATCCAAGAGAAGGTAAAAAAAAATAATAAAATCATTATAATTGTGAAAGATGAATATATTCAAACCATTATGTGGTATAAGATCTGCTTTGAACATTTATCATCCTAGTACGAGATGTCTTTCCTTATTGAAATAAATTCAAGCATGACTTGGTCAATCTTGAATATTAAATTGTATCCTTATTTGATGAAGCAAAGTTCTTAAAAACTAAAAAACTCATCCAAGAGTTGTGACAAAGGAAGGCATCACATACATTAAAAAACATCACTACCACAACAAACATCTATAATATAGGAATATAAAGTAGTATAATCATCACCAATGGCTCTATTACCATCATAAACATCATAGCCACCATCAAATCCATGGTCATAGAACACACCTACACCATCTCAGTATGTACTATATATCCACAATTTTTAGAAATGTAAAAGTATGAAATGACATAATATTTAGGATCAAGGTGAGGAAGGTTGAAAACACATAAAATTTAGCCTCTTGTTACAACAATCTATTGAAAATTTTAAAATGGTTGTAGATTGGTAAGCTACGTAGTTGAAAATTTAAAAGGGAAGGTAATTACTGCACAACATGGTCAATGTGGTAAACAAAACTCCATGTGATAATAAAAATAATTGAATTTTTCAGAAACTTGTGAGTGTATCACAACAAAATCAATTATATAAGTAATTAAATTCACTTCTTATGACTTTGTCTTAGGGTGAGACAATTTTTAAACCCAAAAAAGTGTTTATAGTGGATGTCATAGTTTAAAATCATAGAGCATGTATAAGTGACAAATGTATTATAATTTTTATAATGTGTAAGACTTTTTTTTATGTATTTCTAAATTTGTTTGTATTAAAAAATATTGTAAGAAGATGAAAGAAATACTTTAAGATAGAACTGACAGGGTAAAAATGTGAAGCGTTAGAGCCTAATTGAAATTATATAAATATTTTAAAGTTTTAAAGGAAAAGAGTTTGGATTTATGAGATAATGGATATAATTTAATGAATACATTAAAATTTTAATGTATATTATTATATAGGCATTACTTTCTTTATTTTATTCAAATCTATATGATTAATATAAAATATGAAGCTCTTTTTGTTCTATTAACCTACATTTTGATGAATATTCACTAAAAATAAATGAAATGAATGAATTATCTTACCATACATCCGTATATCTAAATATGTGACTTTAATTTGAATAATAAAATCCTTAGAATGTTTTTATGGGTGTTTCCAAGAACCCTTTATGATATTGTCACCATCTTGAACATAAGTTTTATTCTATAATTTAACTAAATGTATAATAGAATGAATGTTCTAAAGAGAATGCAAACAAATCATTCCCCTATCATGACTACATATATGATAACTATGAAATGGAATTACAACTATCTTCCATTCAATTAAAAACTATGTTGTTGTGTATGTGCATAAAAAAATATCATGCCTTATGAATTTTAATGTGTGTATATGTGTATGAACTAACATCATTCCCCCAAATTTATAGAATTTTATTAAAAATTATATTCATCTATATTCTTATTTTTAGAATCTTTGTCTCTTATGTGTGTGTGTGTGTGTGTGTGTGTGTGTGTGTGTGTACAAACTTGTAACTCATGTTCTTATAAACTGTGTACATATTCCAATGAATATGCACCCATGTTTGTGTGAATTTATGATCATGTATTTATAAAGTGAGTTGATATGCATGAAATATTCCACTATAATATTTATCAAAGTGCTAATATATGTCATGAAACTGAATCATCTAATATCTGAGCCATTATGAATCTCTAAAATCTATACTCTAATCCATTTTTATACTCATGTAAGATTATGTCTCTATGAAAAACCCCATATAGTGCCCATTTTGGGTATGAGGGATGTCTCTTTTAATTCATTCTTCTAAAAATAAAATTTAACTATATCATGTCATGTATAAAAGTAGCATCATGTAGTAGTATGTGTAAAATATGACATCATATTAATAGTGTATGGACTAAGGCATTCATGTAACATATTGAATGTAAGACATTTAAATGTCATGTCTAAATAAGGGCATAAATTAATCACACACTAAAATGATATATGAACAAGACTATAAAGTAAAATTGCATGCTATAGATCATACTTCCACAGAATGTCATCAAGCTCAACAAGTGCAATTGTTAGTGACACACATAAGGTAAAGACTCACATGTAAGGGATAAAAAAGTGTCACAAAAATATCCAAGTACGAAATGTGATAGGACATAAATATGTCACATCAAAAATGCCAAAGGCCACACTCAATGGACATTAATATTTTGTGAACAAGGCTAAAGTCCCACACATATTAAATATGTAAAAGGTATCCTATAATGTAAAATATTAACAACTTAAATAGTTTATATAAAGAGGTAAGTATTCTAAATGACTCATATGTATCTATTTCACATCATGGTATAGTAGCATATCCATGTATCACTATGTAAGATATGAGTAAGTAGTAAGGCATGTGAAGGCAATATTGGTAGCTCAGCATGGTATCAGGGTAAATATTAGTGACCCATATATAAATTTATATGTTTTTTTTTTTGAGTAAATTTTTAATTATGTGTTTTTAAAGTCTAGTGAAATTTAACTGATGGTGTTTATGTGAGAAGGTGAATTGATAGGTGAGTCATATAGGACACAGAAGATATATGGGTGTACAACTATACATAAAACCCATAAATGGATCGTGCCTTATTTTTATATGGTTCACACCTCTTTTCCATTGAATGATAGAGTTAATGGTTGAAGGTAGAAGTTGTACCAAATGATAGCTATGTTATCATCTGAAATCAATGTTGTCAAATAATAGCAATGTTGTTATTTGATAATAATGTTATTGAATGAGAAAAATGTTATCATTTGATAGTAATGATATTGATTGATAGCAATGTTTTAGTTTGATAATAATGCTTCCAAATGACATCAATATTATCACTCAATAATAACATTATCATTTGACAATATTACTGTCAAATGATAGAGATTGTTTTAAAATGATAGCTTTACTATTATTCAACAACATTACTATAATTTGATAGCATTACCATCATATAATATTATTACTATTGATAGATGACATTGTTATAATTTGATAACATTGATGTCATTTGATAACATTGTTATCATTTGACAACATTGCTATCATTCGATAGTTTTTTGTCACTTAGCAGCATGATGTCATTCAACACGATCACCTAACCATTCTTTCATCTATTTCCTACTATTGAAATTTATCATTATGAGTGTATGGGTATATGTCTATTTACATATAATGGTGAATAATATCATATTATATTTTGATGGAGTGGTGAACTACATTTTTATGTATGAAATTTATTTTAAATAGTCGGTGAGGTGACCTGAAAATGAACTTACACCCAGATAATTTAGGTGAATCCAGATTATTCACCACCCCCTAAAAATAACCAAATGCCAATTTATAAATATAAATATTCATGAATTAATGAATAATACCCATTAAAATGTAACCTAGATGGTGTAAAGATCATATAAATTTATAAAATTTAATATTGAAACATGTGCATTATTATGCCTTAGTATTGGAATGGTCACTAGGTAGAGAAATTCCAACATATATATGTCCATGTATAACATTTATGTCATGAATATCAGTCATATATCATGCAATTCATGTGTATGAAATATATGAAACATGTGATAAATGACATATGTAAAGAATGAAATATATTATTCAGGTCATCGTCATGTTAAAAATTTTGTATTTTTTTAAATATTTGAATGTTTTATTTTTCATTTTTTCATTTAAAAAATAAAAAATAAAAATTTATGATTATTGTGTGTACTAACTATGATATAATGGTTAATGGATAAATTGAAAGAAAGTAATATTCCCTAACTATATATGCAAATCAAAATAATATATCTTAATTGTATATGTGAAGAGAAAGATCATCATGCTCCAAATGGGAAATAATTATTGTGTTCTCATGTAATATGTGGATACAGATGTATATGGTCATGTAAGCTCAATCAGAGCTACTAAATATGTATAAACACTCAATGTGTAGAAGTGATAAATTATAATAATAAAAATGATGCAAAATAGGATCATTATAGGATAAGTGTCATAGATTTCTGGATCAGGAGATCAATCATGGGGTCAAGGCCAATTGAAAACATAATAAAGGGCTAAAATAATGATAAAGACTAGACTATATGTACAAGGTATGAAGATAATCAAGGATGATACAAAAAAGGAATCATGAAGAATCTATGTATAATGATATATGTCACATCTAGATAAAAGATATCATTTTGAAGTCATGTATCTAGTGGTAATAATGTATTATTGCATTGGTTCCATCTATCATATATATTTTATGCACTTGTATTTACATTATGATGTGAATTTAAATTTAAATCTAGATCTATAATCCAACTACATGATGTGTGATATAATTTTTTATTATCATGATTAAGTTTTTCATATGTATGTTGACTATTCATAGTGATATTATATGAGGAGGTTATTTTAATATTTAAAAATCCTCTTAATTGGAGCTAACACTTTGAAATTATTTATAAGTTGTGATTCTACTTATACTATACATTTGTTTGTACGTGAGATTCAGAAATATGTTTTATAGCATGAATGTTAATTAGTTTCATGATAATGGAGGTTTATGCATGGCTATTTTATATTATATGTAAGTGGTTAATGATGATGAAACACTTGTTATTAAGAGTGATGTGATATTTTTAACTTTTGGAAAGTGAATGTTATGTCTTAGATGAGTTATCTTTGTGTATACCAGTTATATTAATAGGGTTATTTGTTTTCTCTTATTGTACCTTGGGTGAATTTTTATTTATTTTAGGTTAGGTGATATGTTGACATCATGATTATTTGTCTATTTTTTGTGTATGATTCAATTTGCATAGTATAAAGCCAAAGATAATAAAAACACAACATTTTGATTAAATTTATATGAATTTGGTTATAATTTTTTTGGATATCAATGTAACATGTTTGAAAAAAAAATTCAATGAAAACAAAATTTTCAATTCAAATAATAGAAATCGAAACAAAGCCTTATACCACTCAAGGGTTGATAAGCGAGTGAGAATTAGACATAAAATTGACCTTGCGTAAGAGAATAAATAATCAATAAGTCTTTGGAAAGGGAAGAAAAAATTATATTTTTAGATCCTAATTGTCATAGGGAGCTATGTAATTTATTTGTATTGATAACCCATGTGGAATAAACATATAACATGACTAGTTCACATGAAAAAATATTCACCACAATAAGGGAGAGATGATGCAAAATATAGAATCCCTATGAGAAGAGATATAATTTGAGGAAATGGATGTGATTAAAAAACAATATATATGGACATAGACAAATTTAGGATAACTCATTTGTATTTTTTCTTTAATTTTATGCCAGCACATATCATTGTTATTAAGACAAGATTTTATTTTAATGCAACATTGAAAAATTTATCTAATCACTATGGTGGAATGGAATATTCCAACCACTTTAAATATTTTTAAATATTATAATATGTGAAAAAAAAAAAGACATTCTTGAAAACAAGGTGTGTGGGTTGTTAAAATTCTACAAGAGGAAACATAATAATTATTGTGCATTGAATCATAGGTCAAACAATTGATGGAACTATAAATACAACTTCTAGAAATGGTGTGCATGGGCAAAAACCTAATCAATAGAGAATAATTTATTTATATATGTTGATTAACATTTTATAATAAAAGGGGTGGAAGATGTTATAGATCACACTCATAAATGTGAGATAGAATGGCCCACAAATAGAGTGGCTATGTCGAATATCAAGTCAAGCTAATTTTTCATGACATTAATAAATCTTGCATGCATATTTTTAATAAAAAATTTGATCCAACTAAAGATATGATGTATTTAAAATAAATAAAGACTTCATTCTTGTGAAAATTTCATATTCCTATGTTTGATTAAGAATAATATTTATACTTTGAAAGAGATTATAAAAAATGTGAATGAGAGTGTCAATGCATATGATGTGTGGTTTACGAAATTTATTTCAAGTTTTTATTATGGGTTTCAACCATTTCAACAAGCATAGTCAAATTTTGGGAGGATTTTTTTACTATGATTTATGAGATAAGTGGCTATGAAGACTTTCACAATTGTGAAGGAAGCATTGGATAACATACTTTGGATGAAATCTGTGAGGAATTTTGACATAGGAGTATGTCCCTTGGAAAGTGAAATTTTGAATATAGTTAAGCATACTCAAATGTTTTACATGATTAGTTAGAAATAATAACAAAAATGACTATGAAAAATTAGTGAAACTAAGGGACATATGAAGAAAAACTACATGTAAAGAAAGGTGAAAGTTACTTTAGTGTGATATGAAGTGTGCCAGGATTGGCACAAGCTAAGGAGTTGTGCATTACTATAAATTTATACAAAATTAAAAGTGATGTGGAGGTAAATTATTGACATGCATGCTCATGATATGATAAATAATTGGTTTGATGATATATTTGGTGCACAAAGGAGTGGATTGTATCAAAACCAATATGAAAATTATGTGTAGAAATAAAAATCTTAGCTAAGGAGATGTTATTTTATGTAGGAGGATCTATGTTCATGATAAATATTTCATGAACCAAAAACATGGGCTTGTGTTATTTTATGAGTGTGTGATCATGTGTTTGTGTTTGTGTAACTTCTCAACATTAATGACAATGTTTCTTACTTAGATGAAGATGGAAAATTATCCAAATAAAATCATTAGGATTATAGCATGTTTTAGAAGTGGTAGAACAATAATTTTAGCGATCTCCTAGTGTCCCAATGACCCATTTTTAATTATGATGAAACCATTGATTAATTCAGGTAGTAGTTTTCAATCTATCCATATGTATTACTTGAATGTTATGTAATTGCTAGTCAATACTAATTGGTGAATTTTTTGTGGAGTGAAAACATATGTAAATTAACTATGCAAAGATTTAACAAATGATGTTTTGTCAAATTTTCATCATAAATAGAGGTCAAAGAGGTTTATATAATGTTAGAGTTAATTATAAAATATTCTAAAGTTTTTGAACAAGAACTAGGAGTTAATTAAGATTTTTTTTTTTTTTTGAAAATATAGGGTTCAAATTATAAGAGGTTAAAGTTGAGAGAGACTTAGTTTGCCTTAGAGAGAGAGAGTGATAAGACCCTAAAATAATTATGTACATTAATTGAAGTAATTACAATATGATTTATTCTTCATATTCAATATGGGAAGTGTGTGTGTACTAATCTTTGTAATAATGTATGATAATTCAATAGATAGAGATTTTTTTATTCATTTCTAAAATATTGTGTTTTTTCGTGTTTCTAAGATATATCACATTTAAAACCCACTATAAAGAATGGAATCCATTCAATTGTAGTTCTAATTTTAGGTCAGGATCAATTATTATCATAGAAATTTTTGCCTTGTTGTCTTAAGTATGCGAGGATTTTGTTGATTGTTTTTTAGGTTATGAAAGATAAGCATTTATTGCTTTCATGATGATATTGTACATAGAGGAAAACCTCTTATAGGTGGAATCATGAATAGAGTTGAAAAATTTATAGAGTTGTTGAAAATAATTGAATTGAGGTTATATGCAATAAGAAGTTCACAAGGAATAAAAACCACAGTTGTTGGTGTAAGTATTGATGAGAAAGGAGGAAGTCACGAGCTTAAAGTGTAAAATGGACTGGATGGTCTGTAGAATATATTAATGAAAGGTTATGACAATATGGAAAGTAAACCAAAGATGGCTTACAATTGCTATGGGGGAAGCCTGATCCCTAAGGATATTAATAAGTGGATCTTTGAGATTGAAAGATGTTTTGACTATCAGTTAATGGAAGAACTAGTGGGAGTGATGTTTTCCTGCACCAAGCTTAAGGGGCATCCATCCTTGTGGTGGGTTCATGTGGAATTCACAAGGGAAAGAAGATTAAAAGGCCAAATCGAAACATATGACATAATAATCAAAAAGTTGAAAAGTAAAATTCTACTTTCTGATAATATGCTTGTTCTCTTACCGCTTAGGTCAGGATAACTTGTTCCTCTAACCATGTAATATAATACCCATTATGGTTGAGTGGATTTATAAATATAACCGAGGCATCCCTCTTTTTGGGAACAACTCCACTTAGGGACGATCCACCACCACCTTTGTGTATTTATGCTTCTTGTGATTTATATTTATTATTATTAGTTATATATTTTCAAATATATTATTTAACTAAGATATTTTTTGTCTATCATTTATGAATAACGACCAACCACACTATTTTGTCTTATATTATTATACAATTAGAATGTTAAGATAAATAAGTATAGTCTTAAATTTCATATACAATTAGCATGCTAAAAGAAATAACTGTCTTACATTTCATTGTATTCAAAAGAGCTTTATCTTATATTCCATTAAAATCAGGCCTGGAATTTCAAATTTATCAATTCCTGACATTTCAGAAATGGTTTATTGTTCGTCTTTCTTTTCTAATCTATAATAATTAATTAATTAATTAAAAAAAAAACAAAAACAAAAAACCAAAAAATACAATAAATTAATATTTTTAATATCGAATGGTCGTCTCAATATAAAAAATTAACAGTGATTTATATTAAATAAAATGTTCTATAAAATTATCTTTTATTTAATTTTTTTTTATGTTTTATGCTTGTAAATATTTACAGCTTATAGAAAATTATGACTGTAATTTACAATGTCAATTTAAAAAAATAAAAAATAAACACACAGCAGTTAAAGCAAGCCAACATTCAAACCAGATTACCAAGCTTATTCATTTTATTCTTGAAATTCACAGTCTTATTTGAAGGAGGAGGGTGTTCAAGTTTGAGATCTACTAACTAGAAGTCACCCAACGGAGATAGCTCCACGCCAAACTCATTTTTTAAATGAAGCTTTTGAAAAGTGAGAGAGAAGTTTAAGTCGATAAGAAGATTCGAAAAATAAGAATTTTATTATATAATAAACAAATCTCCGGCGGATCAGCAGAATCAGTTGCGAACATTCTCAGATTTTATCTTTGAGGACAGTTTAAATATAGGCAACATAGTTAAGCTGAAAATTAAACATTATGAACGAACAGCTGAGATTAAGTTGTCAGTGCATGGAAGAATTTAAAATTGCTAAACATGTTTTATTTTTAAAAATTGTTGACGGCTTTAACTTATCATCCCGCAGAGCCAGTATCTGTTAAATATGTCCCTGATTTACGTAGATTATCTGCAACAAGAATATTGGGATTTTTTGGCAGTTCAGGCAGTTTTCCATGAAATTTTGGGACCAAGCCGCTGCATAATCAATTGTGTTTATATTTACATTATTACCATAAGATAAATTCACAGCCAATTTCCGATTGCAATCCAATAACTAATTCTGATATATTGTGCAGGTATTTATACATTTATAAAATTTCTACAGTTTCGACTTTCAACATATTTTACAGCCAGACAAAGTGCTCGTCATTAAAATGAAATCCACGGCGCCGCCAACGTCTTTCACCATCAAGCATGTATCTGTACGCTGACTTCTTTTGATTAAAAGGAAAAGGAAACCCTCGTTTTGAGAGGGACCATCGCATTTCCTACAGACCTAATATTAGATAATTCTAAATATTCTGCAAGTCGTGCCATTCATCTCAACTGACCGCCTCGACTATTCTCTATATCGATACATGTTCCTACGCTATATTAATGTTATATGACACAGTGGCAAATAAATACAACTAATTACTAAAGTTTAAAAAATAATGGATTGCAATTGCCCAGGAATTTCCTTGTAAATTCAAGGCCTTCTTCCAGGTGTCCCGCCATGGCCAATTCCAGGTCTATGTCCTAATGGCTGATTGCTAGAGCCACTGTCATCTTGCTTCTCCTTTTTGCCAATGACTTCATCATGTTTTACATCAGCAGGAAAAACTGTGGCCTTTATGAAATGATGAACCCCGTCAACATCTCTAGTAGAAACGTTGGATGGAAGCTTTGGCTTTGAATCTATATTCTTGGGCTTCAATTCCTCCTCAAGCCAAAAGCTTCCAGTGGGTTCGGAGCTAATTTTGACTTCTATAACTCCATTACCATGGCTGGTTTCTTTGCTCGCAATCTTAAGCCCCGGCTTGCCTTTCATAAAATCCAGACTCCGAGTAGATCCACCAAGGGAAAATGACAGCAAAAACATAAGAATAATTACAGCGTAGTCCATAATAAAGTATTTCTAATGCCACAACCGTCAGTCTTGCCGAGACACTATATATTGTTAAGAAGAATAACCAAGCTCTAAAACCCTAATACCAAATAAAGAGAAAATAATATAGAAATGCTGCTAACAAAAATCAAATATGAGGAGGAATTCTACTGTGAGAAAATCTTGCAGTGTATGACCTATTTAAGCAAAGACGGGGAGGAACTCTAGTTTGTAAAAAGCTGGCTAGTGTACGAGCTATTTAAGCATGAGATTTAGTTGTATGATGTCGACATTAATAACTGTAACATGATAGCAAGAATACTAAGAAAAGTAATCGTAATAAAATAATTGCAACATGCTCACAAACATAATAAATTAATCACGTACCTAATGTAATTACGAAATTTTAAACCTTTAAACTTTTATGGAGTTAACGATCAATTTTGTCACAACTGATTTTATATACTTTCTCAAAGATTTAAATTTAAGTGGAACTTAAAATAATCAAGTGACTTAACTAACTCACACACATCCCATTAAAATTAATTTTTCATTTTTAAATATTTAAAAAGTAATAATATATATATTTTTTAAATACACAATTTTATATAATTCAAAATTATATATATTTTTTGAATCTACTATTTGAAATTAGATTTTCACTTTCTTATTAAATTTTTTATTGTTTTAATAATTAACTGAATATAAAATGTAAAATCTTTTTTAGTAATTAAAAATAGAAATTACGATTCAGCTCTACCCTTGCTTCCCTGCTGCCATTATAAACCACCTGCGAAAATAATTATTTTACTAAATAGATGCCTCTCTTGATTAATATAATTATTATTGGAGCTGGGTCCCCTACAAAAACTATGAAAAACAAAACGGACGATGGACGATGGATGTTTAGTTCATTTCGAATAATAGATAATCGACATTTTGGATATATGGAAGGTAGATTCTATCATGTGTTGTATGGCCCTTATTTCTTGCGTCTTTTAGACGATTCAATAAATGAAAATAAACTTTTGAGTGGTTGTAAACAGGCGACTCTACGCAGGGTATGGAGGCTTTATTTGACTCGAAGTTGTCGAAAGCCAATGTTGATTGTATTTTATTGTTTTATCATAATATATGACAGTTAAAAACGTGTTTGGAGGTCATTGAAGATTCCATATTTCTCATGCACTAAATTGGGTGGCGAAATAGCGAGTCCCTCCTATCCGTCTCCGTTTCATTTGTTTCTCTTACGTAAGGAATTCCGTCCGTCAGTCGTTCCCTTTCCCAGCGCCGGAAAGTGTATGGTCGTGTTTCCATGCAGGACCATTTCTAACAATTTTCGTTGCCTTCAATAGTTTTCACTGGTTTTATATGTTATGTTCGGGAACTAAAGCTCATGAAAAAGTGGAGGATATTATAAAGGTTTGATATGATACGTTCGGTTTGATATGCATTCATGACAAATATTTAAGAATGAAGATTTGGTATGTTTTAATTGTGTTAAAATTATATATTATTGTGGAATATAAATATTGATTATTAAAAAATTTATATATAATTTATATAAACTGATAATTTAATTTAACTTTTTTAATGTTGAAAAAATAAATTTCAAAAGAACTAAAGCTTATGAAAAAGTGCAGGATATTATAAAGGTTTGATATGATATTCAGTTTGATATGCACCCATGACAAATATTTAAGAATGAAGATTTGGTATACTTTCATTGTGTTAAAATTATATATTATTGTGGAATATATATTTATTGATTATTTAAAAATTGTATATATAATTTATGTAAACTGATAATTTAATATGACTTTTTTAATGTTGAATTTTTTTTTTAAAAAAAAAGATCTCTTCCACTCATAATATTATATTTATTCTAAATCTAAATAAAATAAACTGAACATTTAAATGATTAAACATTTATTTAATTCTTGATAAATAACTTGTGGATAAAGATTAATCCTTGAAAACTACATTCAACATTTAAAAACTACCTTAATATTTCAAAAATATGTTGTTGATATTGAGTTGGCAAAGGAAATGTTATGATAAATGATATGAAAGGATCTCCATATAGTCAATTTTTATAACACAATAAAATAAAACATGAGGATAATGTTTAGTTGAACATCCTTACTCAACTGACCACAATTATAATAGGGGATGTTTTTGATGTGTTGTTGATAATGTTGTGTTGTATTTGGATTTTTGTTTCATTAAAATTTTGTTTTTATATAATATTATTTATTTTTTGATTGAAAAATGTATTAAAAATTAAGAATTATAAAATAGAAAAGAACAATAAATTATTGATAATTATTTTAATGATAATATTATTTTTAATATTAATTTATAACTTCATAATTTAATTGGATTGAATTATAGAACTATGTTTTTATTATACTTAATGAGTCTTTCATAAAAATAAACATGAAATAAAAAGAGAAAAAAGAAATAAAGAATTATCTATAGTGAAGACCAACCTTAAAATAAATAATAAGACATAACAATCTAATAATTCTATATACTTCTTTATTTTTATTATTGTTCAAAATAAAATTCCAAACACAATATATTTTTATGATAAAAAATGAACAATTAAAAAAGAACAACTCTAACATAAATAATAGTAAATAACATTCCATCAAATTTATGTATTTCGTTATTTTTACTATTGTTCAAAATAAAATTCTAAATACATTAAATTTTGTAGTAGCAAAAAAAACCACCATAAAATAATTAATAATGGACAACATTCCAATAGATCTCCTTGCTCTTATTATTTTTTAAAATAATGTTTCAAACACATTACATTTTATGGTAGAAAAAGGTACTTAAAATTTACATTAATAAATATAATAAAATAAAGTGAAATGAAGAACATGGCGTGAGATAAATTTTCAAATATTATATGGGAAAATGAAAATATTATGTTTATATATATATATATATATATATATATATATATTTTTCGGATATGAATTGGTTGGATGTCAACAACCTTTTGCGTCTATACAAAATAAAAACGAGGTACCTTACGCGAAACAAGCAAACCGTTATACCAAAGGATAAACATAGTTAATATGTGGAAAACTACAGTCATTCATTCCATCTGAACCCAAAACAACGTACCACCTTAAGAAAATTAAATTGCTTTGTAGGTGAATGAAGTAAGTTAATCATCCAATTATCTACAAAGATCTTTTAAAAGCGAAAATATCTAAAGCTAGAGTTATGCAATGTCGTACCAAAAATTAAAATATTTGACGAGAATTTGTTTCGGAGCAAGTAAAATAAGGTATATTGAGTCATGTTTCATGCTTTCAGTTTATTTATTTATTTTTGTAATAAAATAATTTTGAATTCTATATTTAAATAACGCCTTCCAATTGAATGAGTGAGACATAGATAAAGTAAAATGCACAGAAAAATTAACAAGATGACCTGCCAGTATTTGAAAATAAATCCAATAAATGTAAAAGTTTTTTATTCAAAATTGTTTATACGTCTAAAATGATAAAATAAAATATAGATAACAGTGGGTTTGTACAAAATGTTACATATGTATGTATTATGCATACGTTACTTTTATAGTGATTATAATAGATTATGTAGAATTTGCTTCAGTGGTGCAAGGAATGCCAAACGGATGTAATTTTAAGTCTTTTAGAGTTTGGTGTGTTTATATTGGTAAAATACTTGATTTGATTGGTGGAGAAGAGTGAATCCATGTTAGTATTATCAATTAGATAGAGTTTTAATTGGTGTAACGACATTTTTTTTAATCCGTAATTGTATCATCACAATGAGTCAAAACGTAGTTCTTTTATAAACCTCATTCGAAGATGAATGAATTGAAAAACTGATTTGAAGTGTACAACATGTTATGGTTATTTAAGATAAAACTAAAATGGTATGTTCATTTAACAGTGAAATAAATGTGTAATGAATTTTAACAAGAAAAGTCGAATGCTTCAATCTAATCATTATTAATATGGAAATCCTAATACTCAAAAGTAAAGTTGTGGCTATCGCAGACATTTGTATATACTAGTAGGTAGCCATCATAATGCCAATTATAAAAATAAAAAAAATTAGAATTGGTATTTATGATAAAAAAAAATTGTACATCGCAGAAAGTGGGTTTAATAGATATAGTATGAGTTAGTCTTTGTCAACATATTTGAAGTTTATTTAAAAATAATAATATGAGCCATGCAACTTTTTTTTTTAACAAAAATGTTTCACATAAATGTATTTTCATTGAATAACATGATTACAAAATAAATATGATGAGTATATATGTGGAATATCTAATGAAACTCTAAAAATTAAATAATCAAATATGAAAACATGTATGGCCTTTTTTAAATGATTTTCCTAAAAAATAAGCTACTATATGGATGACATCTGAGTGGAGATATTCCTTAGTATTGTATGTATATATTTTGACATGAACCATGCTTTTATATACATATTAATATATATTCAAATAATGAAAATTCAATTTTAATATTTAATGGGAAATAGAAATGAGTGTGATCTGCTTGGAGAAAAAAGAATATTTCATTTAAATAGCGCACTTGTACTATATAGAAAAGGAAATTAAAATGAATTATTGTAAAACAAAGCAAAATAATATGTAAAGGTTGAAGTAATAGTTTTAAGTAAGAAGAA
Organism: Torreya grandis; assembly: GCA_037957365.1. Lineage (NCBI taxonomy): Eukaryota > Viridiplantae > Streptophyta > Pinopsida > Cupressales > Taxaceae > Torreya > Torreya grandis. The sequence continues at coordinate 249,862 of JARHVA010009723.1, forward strand.
TTTATAATATGTGGATGTACAAGTGAAATGCATACTTCTAAACCTTAATTAAACTATTGTTATGAAAAACATAGTTGATAATAATCTATATCTCTACCAATGCCAACATTTTTCTGACAATTTTGAGGAAAATGATATGTTTTTTTTATAAAACTAGGATTTGAGGTTCCCCAAACACTGTCACAAGTGAACACTATGCACCTTGTGTTGTTCAATTCATCAACTACATTGTTGAATTTCTTTACCTGTCAAATAATAATATGAAAAAAAACTAAAATTATTACATGTATAATAAGAAGTAAAAGAGATAGTTACACAACAAAAATCAACCCATAACTACATTAGTACAAGTAAATCTAAAAGTTTTCCTCTAAAACCTCTATAAAATATTCAAGCTATAATTTAAAAATATAGTTAATAAAATAGATAATGAAGATAAATGTGATAATATGTTTAGATTAGATAAACAAAATATTCATACACACCACACAAAATACATACCATTGAATGTCTCCAATAAGTTTTTTAAGATGCATGTTAGGCATTCTAAAATCCTCTCCTATTGTGATCTATAATCACAAAGATATATTTGTATTTGAGATAGCAAAAATGAAAACAAAAAAAAAATAGAAACATTACTCCAAAAAAATATTTATCAAACACTACTTTTAATAAGACAAATATTATATTAGAGTGTTATGATAATTGTTTGGTTAACAATCTCTTAATAAAATACATTAAAGCTCTTGAAAAGAAAAAGAAACTTATAACTAAAAACCTATTTTATCTATAATAAACAACATGTAGAGATATTGGTATAAAATTAAATATTTTTATTGAATCTATTGAAAGATTACTAATGAAACATTCAAGCATCATATAAGAAGTGGTGAAAAAAATATTCAGGTTAGTATATACACATCATGAATGTCAAGAGAGTATTAGTAAAAATGTGTTAAAATAGGGTGGTTTATATCACAATTTTTTTTAAATATTTTGGACATGATTGTGATAGTTAAAGGTGATAAAATTATTAAGCTTCAACACCATACAAATATACATATAATGTGAGTTATTTAAATAAACCATACATGTATCCTAACCTAATTTGGATACCATAAGGTCTATCTGATCATCTTGAAATTTTTTGGAGTCTAAACATTGAAACAAAATTAATTGTATAAGCACTTGTAAAAATCACTTCCATTCATGTTATATAAATGACTAGGTTTTAACTATTATTTGTTTATCTACGTATTGTCTATATTTTATTTGAAATGTAAACCTCTATTACGATACACAACATGTCAGTTGATTTTAAATGTGGAGTTATTGCAAGCACCAAAAATGAATTGGTAAACCAAATGTTTCTATTAAAACAGTGACTTTTTAACGATTCAAAATAAAGAAAAATCAACAATTGGAATGACATATTTTGATATGGAAATTTAAAAAACTTACTATTGTTACTTCATAAAATGTGTTGCTTCCTTCACATTGAATTAATATCCATTAAATGGAATAATCCACTAAGTTGAACAATGTGTTTTACAATTCAAAATTACTAGTATGATAAATATAGCTCATGGAAATTGGAAATCTAATATTTAATATCTACATGTTTATTTCTAACGTCCTTCATTCTAAAACTAATTTGGATTTTCCAATATAAGGCACAAATAACATAGAATTTTCCCTTATATGTGTCTCATGTTGAAACTATGAATAAATATCATAACAATGTATATAATTCTACCACAACTATGAATTTGAATCATATAAATGTGTGATTTGGCCAATTTGAAAATTGTGTAAGTGTGGAGAACATGATTCTAAAGAATTATCACACTATATATGGAGAAATATGAAACTTGATGTAACTACCAATGTGGATAACATGCCTCTATCACATTCTCCCACTGATATTCCCCCTTTGAGGTGAGGGAAAGATAGGAATTTGTAATTACCTCACCCACAAAGGATAAGACAAATTTATAATCTATGAATAAAACCATATATCATATAGAAGGAACATGTTTAGGTAGATATAACACTAAATAACATAGAACCAATGTGATCGCATGAAGGTCTATGATGCATGATAAGGATCATGATAATGTATATATAGTAATAATATAATATATACAAGAAAACAAGCACACACATAAAATCACTCAAAAGTAAGTTGAAAGGTAATAGCCCAAAGAGACTGAAAAGAAGGATCATTTTCAAATGCCACAAAATTAAAGCGGCATATCTTACTTAAGTTTTCAGAAAATGAATAATGATATATTCAAATGGCTATTTAATAAAAAATGACATGTAAATTTCAAATAAAGCATACATAGGCATGGGGGCCATGAACAAAGGAACATATTAAAAATATCAACCAATGAATATAATAGAAAGGTAAGAGTTTCAAATAAGTGCATAAAGTAAATCATAAACAACCAACATAAAGATGTAATAGTAACCCATGGAACAAATGGTTTACAAGAAAATGTCAAGTTTATAACATATCAAGTGCCCCATGTAAGATATAATCACGGATGAAAGCATGTGTAAGTATATATCTGACTTAAAAAAATGATAAAAAAAAGTGATCATCAAAACATAAAACATGTTTGTATCAATATTAAATAAGGGTAAGTCCTCAATGTCTACATGACATGAGTAGAGGGAAGGCCCAACATCTAAAATAGGAATACATCATGTATTTTTGTATCTTTGTATTGTACTCGAATAACATTATGACATATATTTGTCTGTATAAGTAACTAAGTATGCCATCCATCAACATGGAACTAACACATAGATGCCAAGAAAACAATAAAAACATATACGTACCATAAACATTTTTCAATTTTTGAAGTAGTTTTTAATATTTTTATTTGTTTGGTATTTTAGAATATTTGAGAAGGAAATATCTTCCTATGATTCCATCTAATGTATGGTAATAGATATATCACCACTATTAATCTAGTGCAATAATCTTGTAATGTTTATGATGAACACATATAAGTTCAATATATATCATAGTAGTGTCGGTGATGCTCTATATATGGAAAGTAGGACTTTGTTATTATGAAATAATAATAGTAATAGGACTAGAGGTTCATAGATCCCATCATTGAGTGATTTATTATTTATTTGTAATAAATATAATAGGAACATATGTAGTTGCTATAGATATCTAAACATGGTTTGTGGCAAATGGAGATTTCATGGAACCCATTGTATGTATATGATGTAATGGTCTCTCGAGTAATGACCACCTAATAAACGATATTTTACTAGGCTCGTTAATTATTTGTTTTCTTATATGCTTTTCTTATTCAATAGGATGCTCAAATGGAATTATATCAACAATAACTACTTTATTGGCATGAATGTATTTAACACACCCATACACTATAAAGGTACTATGTGAAGTGTATGGATCCAAGGTCTTCATAATAACATATAAAATATACCCAAGGAAGGTATAAATAAAAATGTAGGTTAATCTTGCCAATAACCTTCTAGGATGTCCTTTCAAATGATCTAGTTGATCTAGTAGAAGGATATAAATAATGACATGATTTTAAACGAAATACATAAGTAACATCATGGTAAAACCATTTTCACTGGCACCATTATGAATCATAACACTATAATTAGATTATTTATAACGGTATGTTTGAATGAATACATAATCTAGATTAGATTCATATCCCTTAATATCACTATCATCAAAAGTAATAGAAGGTCTATGAACCATAAGAGGTGTATGTCATGTGTAAGTATAATTAATCATATCTAATGGGTAAACATAATGTTATGGAGAATGATTTATATTATATTTTTCTTGTACTATTGGTTCCTTCTTATAATGGTCTTAGAAAGGATTGTTAAATATCTTCTATTTTGGTGATCACCAGGTTGTTAAGATGATTCCTTCGCAGGATCATAAAATTCAAGATTATGGTCTTGAATAAGATCTTAGATGTTTTTATTTAAGGTAAATCAAATGTTTATATAATTCCCTAATCCCTAATGATAATCACAATATTTATTCACATAATATAGTATTGGTAGAGGTCTATTCATATCAATGTATATAAGTTGAGGGAGAGATATAAAATGACACTTTGGTAACCATGAGAGTAATGTAGCTGACCATTAAAGTAAATGGGAGAATTGTCTCTTTGGTGCATTAGATAAAACAAGCTGATTAGGCTCTTATGAAATAGTGTTAAATATTGTGGTTTTCTCTTTTTTATTCTCAGGAGGTTTTACCTTATATCTTGGTTTGATTATGAACTTAGTAATATATGTAGATGACATTGATGTTTTTCCTTCATACTTGAGCTCACTTAATGAAATACACTTCATTTCATGTTCTCATAAAACATACCATAAATCATCCAAATGTTTGAATTTGTTAAAAATAATGTACTCATGTAAAGGATCAAACAAGCTTTACTTGAATATGTCTTGCAACTCCTTATCAACTATAGGATTTATCATTTTTTTTAGCATTATATTTTATCTCAAAATATATTCAACAGTTCATTTCTTTTATTTTGTAAATTCAAGCATAAGAAAATTCTTCATAAACATTATTGGCAAAATGTGATGAAAAATGATCTTCAAGAGGTTTGAATTATTTAACAAAATGGAGAGATAAATCACAGAACCATCTAAAATCATAGTCATTTAGGATTTCTAGAATTAATTTGGTGAAATTTTTTTCATTCGAGTCATTCTCAAGACATGATCCATAAAAGTATTGAAGATGTTATTTATGATCACCCTTACCATCATAAAATATTAAATTAGGTGCAACAAAAGTAGTTGTCTTCTTCAATTTTTCCTCGAAGGGTGTTTATGTTTCAAAACCTTTAGATATGACTAGAGTGGAATCTTATTTATGATGTATTTAATAATGTGACATATTAGTAAACCTATGACAAAGGTATTTGATTTTTATGTTAAAATAATTTTTTTATGTAACTGAAATCTAAAATGCTAATGACTCTTGTATCTCTTTTCCTTCAATTTTTTTTTTTTTTTTAAATAAAAAAATGTCAACAAAATGTTTGTAAAAAATTAGATTAGAATCCTTAGGAATGAGTGCAGAGATATTGGTTCAAAAATTAATTTTATTTGGCCTTCTATAGCTGCTAAGGAGATAGTTGGAAGTGCTTCTATGGGTTTTGAAGTGGTTAAACTACATTTTTTCTTGTAGCCAACAATGTCTCATATTATAGTGTGAATTTATAGTTTGGATGTGTATTATTTTGATACATCATTACATGCATTATGTAATATTTGTGTTTGATTTAATACAAATTTATAGACATAAATAAATAAAATTCTCCCAAAAAATGATTTATCAAAAACTATTTTTAATAAGATAAATATTACATTAAGGTATAAAAAATAAATTTGATTAAAAAACATGATGATAACTTGCCCCTTAATCTAGTAATGATATTTCTAGTTTAAATGAAATGAGTGTATAGTTCAGTGTATATAACACCTTAACATTGCATGTTCCCAACTTAAATACTTTATCAGTGACTGATGTGAAACCAAGAACATGTTAAAGTATATAATCATTTCATATAATTTATAATTGAAAGTATTGATAATATTGAAATTAAATGATCAAGGGATTATAAGTACACATGTGTGTCAATGTCACTACCTTGCCTACTATCAAGTTGATTTGAGAAACATGTATTACTATAAGGTTATAAAATTGAGATTAGGACAAATATAGTTATATTTGCAAAGTGCATATATTTAGAGAGATATAAAGAGAGAGAGAGATTGGAATCTACATGTACCTAACCTTGAAGAAAAGGTGAGTTTCCACTTGGCAGTTGAGATAAGTTCAACTTTGTAACCCAATCATACTTACAACTTAATGAGGTTGGATGATAGCATAAACTGTAACATGAAAAATTGTAAATATTGAATGATTTAATCACCTTAACCATACCTAAAATTTAACTATCTATTGTAGTATATTATCTTAATAATTTTCATAAAATATTGACTTAGATATCAATACATAAAGGTATATGATGTGGTAACAGTCAATACAAGAGTTTTGAAATCTAAAACTTATTTGGATTTATCGATATTAAGCATAAATAACATAGAATTTTCACCTTATATGTGTCTCATGTTGAAATTATGAATAATTATAATAAAATTGTATCTAATTCTACCACAACTATGAATTTGAATCATATAAATGTGGGATTTGGCCAATTTGAAAATTGTGTAAGTGTGGATAACATGCTTCTAAAACATTATCACACTATATATGGATAAATATGAAACTTGATGTAACTACCAACGTGAATAACATGCCTCTATGACATTCTCCAAGTGATATTCCCCCTTTGAGGTGAGGGAAAGATAGGAATTAGTAATTAAATCACCTTAAAAGGGTAAGCCAAATTTATAATCTATGAATAAAACTATATATCATATAGAAGGAACATGTTTAGGTAGATATAACATTAAACAAAATAGAACAAATGTGATCACATGAAGGCATATGATGCATGACAAGGATCATGATAGTGTATATATAGTAATATTATAATATCGATAAGCAAACAAGCACACATATAAAATCACTCAAAAGTAAATCAAAAGGTAACAACACAAGGAGACTGAAAATAAGTATCATTCTCAAATTCCATAAAATCAAAGGGGTATATCTTACTTAAGTTTTCATAAATTGAATAATCATATATTCAAATGTCTATACAATAAAAAATTACATACAAATTTCAAATAAATCATATATAGGCATGGGGGCCATGAACAAAAGAACATATTAAAATGTCAAAACAATGAATATAATAGCAAGGTAAAAGTTTCAAATAAGTTTATAAAGTAAATCATAAACAACCAACATAAAGATGTAATAGTAAGCCATGAAACAAATGGTTTATAAAGAAATGTCAAGTTTATAACATATCAAGTACTCTATGTAAGATATAATCATGGATGAAAGCATGTGTAAATACATATCTGAGATTAAAAAATGATAAAAAAAAAGTGATCATCAAAACATAAAACATATGTAAGAAGCATGTGTAAGTACATATGTAAGAAGGGTAAGTCCTCAATGTCTGCATGCAATGAGTAGAGGGAAGGCCCAACATCTAAAATAGGAATAGAGAATGTATTTGTGTATATTTTTATTGTACTCATATAACATTATGACACAAATTTGTATGTATAAATAACTGAATATGACATCTATCAACATGGAACTATCATATAGATGCCAAGAAAACAATAAAAACATGTATGTGCCATAAATATTTTTCAATTTTTGAAGTAGATTTTTGTATATTTTTTTTTTGGTATTTTAGAATATTTGAGAATGAAATATCTTCCTATGATTCCATCTAATGTATGGTAATAGATATATGACCACTATTAATCTAGTGTAATAATCTTGTAATGTTTATGATGAACACATATAGGTTTAATATATATCATAGCAGTGTCAGTGATGCTCTGTATATGGAAAATAGGACTTTGTTATTGTGAATCAATAAGAGTAATAAGACTAGGGGTTCATAGAGCCCATCATTGAGTGATTTATTATTTATTTGTAATAATTATAATAGGAACATGTGTAGTTGCTATAAATATCAAAACATGGTTTGTAGTAGATGTAAATTTCATGGAACCCAATGTATGTATATGATGTAATGGTCTCTCGAGTAATGGCCACCTAATAAAGCATAATTATTATTTCATATGCTTTTATGGTGAATTATCCTTAGTAGGCTTGGTAATTAGTTTTTTTATTATATGTTTTTCTTATTCAATATGATTCTCATATGGAATTATAGCAACAATAACTACTTGATTGGCATGAATGTATTTAACACACCCATACACTATAGATGGTACTGTGCAAAGTGTATGGATCAAAGGTATTCAAAATAACATATGAAATATTCCCATGGAAGGTAGGAATAAAAATTTAGGTCAATCTTGCCAAGAACCTTCTAGGAGGTCCCTTCAAATGATCTAATTGATCTAGTAGAAGGATATAAATCATGACATTATTTTGAGGCAAATACATAAGTAAGTCATTGTGAAAAGATTTTCACTGGAACCATTATAAATCATAAAAATATAAATAGGTTTTTTTATAAAGGTATGTTTAAATAAATACATAATGTATATTAGATTCATAACCCTTAATATCACTATCATCGAAAGTAATAGGTCTCTGAACCATAAGAGGTGTATGCCACGTGTAAGTACAATTAATCATATCTAGTGGGTAAGTGTAATGTTAAGGATATTGATTTATATTATATTTTATTTATAATTTTGGTTCCTTCTTATAATGGTCATATAAAGGATTGTTAAATATCTTCTATTTTGGTGATCACCAGGTTGTTAACCCGATTCCTTTGTAGGATCATCAAATGCAAGATTATGGTCTTAAATAAGATCTTAGATGATTTTATTTAAGGTAAATCGAATTTTCATATAATTCAATAATCCCTAATGACAATCAAAATAATTATTCACATAATATAATTTTGGTAGAGTTCTATTCATATAAATGTATATAAGTTGAGGGAGAGATATATAATGACACATTAGTAACCATGAGAGTAATGAAACTAGGGATTCAAGTAAATGGGAGAATTATCTCTTTGGTCCATTCAATAAAACAAGTTGATTAGGCTCTTATGAAATAGTGATAAATATGGCAGTTTTTTCTTTTTTATTCTCAGGAGGTTTTACCATATATCTTGGTTTGATTATGAACTTAGTAATAAATGTAGATGACATTGATGTTTTTACTTCATACTTGAGCTTACTTAATGAAATACACTTAATTTCATGTTCTGATACAACATACCATAAATCATCCAAATGTTTGAAATTGTTAAAAATAATGTACTCATGAAAAGGATCAAACAAGCTTTGCTTGAATATGTCTTTCAACTCCTTATAAACTATAAGATTTATCATTTTTGTTAACATTATATTTTATCTCAAAATATATTCATTGGTTCATTTATTTTATTTTATAAATTCAATCATAAGAAAATTATTCATAAATATTAATTACAAAATGTGTTTAAAAATTATCTTCAGGAGGTTTGAATGATTTCACAAATTGGAGATATAAATCATGGAACCATCTAAAATCATAGTCATTGAGGATTTCTAGAATTAATTTGCTGAAAAGTTTTTCATTCGAGACATACTCAAGGCATGATCCATAAAATTATTGGAGATTTTATTTATGATCACCCTTTCCATTATAAAATATTTAATTAGTATTAACAAAAGTAGTTATCAAAGGGTGAAAAACATCTCAAGTGCAAGTGGATTATGTAACACATCTTACGAATCTATAGTATAAGTAGACTTTTAAACATTTTGTTCAAGGCTTGTAACCTTGTCCTCCAAGCTTTTTTTATAAATTTAATAAGTGTTTAAATTGTTGACCCATTTGGATTTAGATTAGTAATTTAAGTAGCCATCAAGGCAGATGTAAAATTTGTTTGAGTAGTAATAGGCATTAAAACTTGTATTTATGTTGAAACAATTGATAATTCCATGGTGTATGTAGTTATAGTATTTTTGGAAAATAATGGTTGGAATAAACAATATATAATTTCATTGGATGTAGGTTGATTTATTGGTATTGAATTAGTTATAGTACCTTCAAAATACTCACCATCACTATGTGAAGTAACCTTACTTTTATCATGTTTACTTATTTCATCCCTTGTAACATACAAAAATACATCCATTAATACATTATTATTATTGAGATTAATAATCATTGCATATTTATCTTACATTTGAAAATGTGTTTCTTCAATAAAATTTTCCATTTATTTACATACAAAATTTTTAATATTTGTAAGAAAGTACAACAATCCATAAAATAGAAAAATCATAAAACCTAAATTTCCTAGGGTTTGATGTTCAAAGATCAAGTTTCAGACATTTTTAACCTTAAAATTATCTACATTAATATTATCAAGGATTAAAAGGGATATAGAAGCCTAAAACATAATGGTGAAAAACTATCTCTATATTAGTCCAATTAGGTTTTAAACTTAGACATAATATATGCTAAATTTCTAAAATTGAGGATAGACCAAATATAGAAACTATTGATAAGCTATGTATGGAAATGAAAAAGAATTAATTTTCTTAATTGGTTCTGATGCTAAAATTATTTTGAATAAATATAATGTATAAAAGATAATGGATGATGATTCTAGAATAGTTTCCTAATTTTGGGTTAGGTGCCTATCAAGCTATAGATACTTGCATAAGTTTGGGATGATTACATCGACACAACTATCTTGGTTTAACACATGTCTCTTATATGAAATACCTGATGTAAAATTATTCAACCACCTATATGATTCTAAATTTGTCTTTGCCTTTGTTTTAGATCATTTAGATAAAGGCCATTGACTGTTGTTCCTCATAAAATATCAAAACCCTTGTTCTTCATCTTCATGGTGACCTTCAGGGAAAATGGTTTAGTAGGCACATAATGTTGAAAAATAAACCTATTTCAATGATAACTACCTATATAGACAATAATTATAAAAGGAATTTAGATTGATATAGTTCTCCCCTATATGTTGGCTTGTGTGTGAATCATATAATATGTGAAAAAGTACAATAGCGACCTAGATTATAACTTGGTAAATAAAGCTATTGTTCTACTCCCACAATAATTCATCCCTATGTTTGTCTTGTACCTATATGTGATATGTAAATAAGAGAAAATATGGAAGTTTTTCTCATTTAAGTGTTTAATTGAATGCCTTTTGTAACATACCTATTGAGTAGGTAAGAATTATATAGGTGATCAATGAATTAAGATTGTTATTTTATTTATATCAATCACTTGGTTGAAGTAACTCACATTAAATCACCTAGGCTATCCATTAGGATACATTAAATTTGAAAAATAGATGAATTTAGGGCACTAAATACTTGTGTCACATCAAGACACTAACATGAATATAGTTGTTTTTCCTAAATGTTAGTGTCTAGGGAGAAAGAAATTAGGTATAGGATTAAAACTTATAGAGGTGTAAGATAAGTAAATTATAAGTATTTTAGGCAAGATACAAGTCTTGGGTCATAAATAATAGACTAGTCATACTATTATATAGGCCAAAGAGAACGAGATAGATCAAACGCGAGACTTTTAAAAGTGATAAATTTCAAAATTAAGATGAACAATAAAAATCATAGTTTTCAAGGTGTAAATGATTGAGGTGCTATATAATACATAAAAATCATCTACATAAAATTATAGATGCAAGATAACAAACACACCAAATGAAAATGCCAATAAAATGTCAACTAATGTAATGAAAATGTTCACTTTTAGTTGAACATAGTAGTATTCAGTCTATTGGTCTATGAAAAACTAAGGCCACAATATTTATTGTTATTTTTATCATGTTTTATTATAGTAGATGATATTTATAAGAAACTATAACCTATATAGTATAATAGTTTGGTGTAATGGGTGTTTTTATTATGGATTTTATAAATAAACCATAAAGAATTTAATAATGGGTTCCATAAATACTTAATCATATTACTACTTCACGACCATAGAGTTATGTTTTTCATACACAAATAATCATTGATAGTAATTTGTGACAAATATTTCACCTAAACATGCTCCTTGGTAGTACTAGATATTCCTTACACTAGGTTCTATGTGAAGAGATACCTATGGTCATCATTTGGATGATATCATAGGATGATATTTCCTCTTCATATATTCCAAAATACTAAAAACATTAAAAAATTCAAAACTCCAAAATTATTTTAAGCATATACATGTTATATTAACTCATTGGCCTATATGTTGTTTGTTCCATATTGGTAAATGACATATCAATATTTTTTATATATAAATATTTTTCACACATATTTTGATTATGATACAAGAAAATTTAAATGTTGGTATTTCCATCTATTCACATCACCATAATATTTGGGGCATCCACATTCTATGATCATGATACATCCATGTTATATCATTATATTTTCACTTTACTGTATCATGTTTTGAGAAAATATATGTATTTATATAGTTTCCTTTATCCATGATTGTATCTTTCATAGGGTACACTATATGTTATGCACTTAAATGTTTTTTTCTAACACATTTGATCCATGGGTTACTATTATATGTTTATTCTAGTTCATTATATTTTCCTTTATGCACTTCCTTGAGTGTTTTTCTTTGTTATTGTATTTCTTGTTTGACCATTTGAATATACTCCTTTGTTTGTGGCCCCCTTGCCTATGTATGCTTTATTTAAAATTTGAATATGTCATTGCTTGTTATATTGACATTCAAAAATTTCATATCTAATTTTATGAACATTTAATAGGTCATTTCCCTTCAATTATACAACATTTGAACATGCCTCTTATTTTCAATCTTATTAGAACATTGCCTTTCGACTTAATTTTTAGTGTTGTTGTATATTTTCTCAATTTTATTATTGGGTTTGTCATTTTAATATTGAGACTTTTCCATGGTGTTTATCATGCATCTTAGGCCTTCATGTGATCACATTATGTGATGCTTTTCAATGATATATTTACCTATACATGTTTCTTTTATATGTTATATGGTCTTATTTACATATTCTATAGTTGTATTATCCTTTTGAGATGAGGTAACTATCGATTTATATTGCTACACCTGAAATTGGTGGTATATAAGCGATGGAATGTCATAGAGTAATACTATTCATATTTTGTACATTTTAATGGACATTTACTAAGTTGCGTCCCTCCAATTTTGCATCATTTGAACATGCCTCTTGTTTTATGTCTTATTGGAACATTGCCGTTTGACTTAATTTTTAGTTTTCTTGTATATTTTATTAATTTTAATGTTCATCTTGTACTTTAAATATCTAGAATTTTCCATGGTATTTATCATGCATCTTAGGCCTTCATGTGATCACATTGTTCTATGTTCTTGAATGATCATTTAGCTAGACATATTTCTTCTATATGTTATATGGTCCCATTCACATATTATATAGTTGTATTATCATTTTAAGGTGAAGTAACTATCAATTTATATTTTTAGCTCACCTAAAATGGAGGGAATATAAGTGGTGACATGTTAGAGAAGCATGTTCTTCATATTTGGTACATTTTTATGGACATTTACAAAATTGTGTCCCTTCAATTATGTAGCATTTAAACATGCCTCTTATTTTTGATCTTATTAGAACATTGCCTTTCTACTTAATTTTTATTGTTCTTGTATATTTTATTAATTTTATTATCGATCTTATATTTTTAATATCTAAAATTTTCTATAGTCTTTATCTTGAATCTTAGGCCTTCATGTGATCATATTGTTCTATGTTCTTCAATGATACATTCACCTAGACATGTTTTTCTATATGATATATGGTCCTATTCACACATTATACAATTGTATTATCCTTTTTAGATGAGGTAGCTATTAGTTTATATTATTCCCTCACCTCAAATTAGGGGCATATAAGAGGTGACATGTCATTGAGGTATGTTCTTCATATTTGGTACATTTTTAGATTTACTCAGAGCATGCTTTAGAAGTATGTTCTCCACACTTATTTAGTATTTAGCACTTATATCCATTTTAGATTTAATGGGATCATTTCCTATACATATGGATTCTACACATTCATACTTTCTAGATTTGATGAGGACATGATTTGGAAGCATATTCTCCATACATATTCACATTTGGAATAGTTCTAGAATTTAGTGTGGGCATGCTTTAAATTTATGTTCTACACACTTATTTAGTATTCAAAATCTCCTTATTATAGTGGGGTCATGTTTTGGAAACATATTATTCACATTGGTACTTATTTCACTTTTAAATTTTTAGCATATTTAGTGGGGGCATGTTTTGGGAGCACTCCCTAGACTTACACAGTTTTTTAATTGACCAAGTCATACAATTATATAATTCATATTCATAGTTTTGGAAAAATACTATACGTTGGTACCATTATTATACATAGTTTCAGCATGAAACATATCTAAGGTGTATATGTTATGCAATGTGTGCCTAATATTTAAAAATCCAAATACATTTTATATTTCAAAACTTTTTCATGGACTATTACCATATGATGGACTTGTTGACTTTTATAGACTATATCATCAAAAGTAATAGAAGGTCTATGAACCATAAGAGGTGTATGCCACGTGTAAGTATAATTAATCATATCTAGTGGGTAAACATAATGTTATGGAGAATGATTTATATTATATTTAATTTGTACTTTTGGTTCCTTCTTATAATGGTCTTAGAAAGGATTGTTAAATATCTTCTATTTTGGTGATCACCAGGTTGTTAACCTGATTCCTTTGTAAGATCATAAAATGCAAGTTTATGGTCTTAAGTAATATCTTATATGTTTTTATTTAAGGTAAATCAAATGTTCATATAATTCCGTAATTGCTAATGATAATGACAATATTTATTCCCATAATATAGTTTTGGTATAGGTGTATTCATATCAATGTATATAAGTCAAAGGAGAGATATAAAATGAAAATTTGGTAACCATGAGAGTAATGTAGCTAAGCATTCAAGTAAATGGAAGAATTGTCTCTTTGGTGCATTTGATAAAACAAGTTGATTAGGCTCTTATGAAATAGTGCTAAATATTGTGGTTTTCTCTTTTTTATTCTTAGGAGGTTTTACCTTATATCTTGGTTTGATTATGAACTTAGTAATAGATGTAGATGAAATTGATGTTTTTGCTTCATACTTGAGATTACTTAATGAAATACACTTCATTTCATGTTCTCATAAAACATACCATAAATCATCCAAATGTTTGAACTTTTTAAAAACAATGTACTCATGTAAAGGATCAAACAAGCTTTACTTGAATATGCCCTGCAACTGCTTATCATCTACAAAATTTATCATTTTTGTTAGCATTATATTTTATTTCAAAATATATTGAATGGTTCATTTCTTTTATTTTGGAAATTCAAGCATAAGAAAATTCTTCATAAATATTAATGGCAAAATGTGTTGAAAAATGATCTTCAAGAGGTTTGAATGATTTCACAAATTGGAGAAATAAATCACAGAACCATCTAAAATCATAGTCCTTTAGGATTTTTAGAATTAATTTGGTAAATTTTTTTTCATTCGAGTCATTCTCAAGACATGATCCATAAAAGTATTAAAGATGTTATTTATGATCACCCTTGCCATCATAAATATTAAATTAGGTGCAGCAAAAGTAGTTGTCCTTCTTCAATTTTCCTCGAAGGGTGTTTATGTTTCAAAACCTTTAGATATGACTAGAATGGAATCTTATTTATGATGTACTTAATAATGTGATACAGTAGTAAACCTATGACAAAGGTATATTATTTTTATGTATAAATAATTTTTTTATGTAACTAAAATCTAAAACACTAATGACTCTTGTATCTCTTTTCCTTCAAAATGTTTTTATTTTTTTTATAAAAAAATATCAACAAAATGTTTATAAAAATTTATATTAGAATCCTTGGGAATGAGTGCAGAGATATTCGTTCAAACATTAATTTTATTTAGCCTTCTATATCTTCTAAGAAGATAGTTGGAAGTGCTTCTAGTGGTTGTGAAGTGGTTAAACTACCTTTTTTCTTGTAGCCAACAATGTGTCATATTATAGTGTGAATTTATAGTTTGGATGTGTATTGTTTTGATACATCATTACACGCATTATGTAATATTTGTGTTTGATTTAATAAAAATATAAAGACATAAATAAATAAAATTCTCCCAAAAAATGATTGATCAAAAACTATTTTTAATAAGATAAATATTGCATTAAGGTACAAAAAATAATTTTGAGTAGAAAACATGATGATAACTTGGGTAAATCGAGATGCATAAGCCCAATATAAAATTTTCAAATTGTGTTCATTTTTGATAGAATGTTCTATCATGAATATTTTCATAGTAACAACATAAAATATATGGGGAATATAACAATGCCATTATAATCATTTCCATAATCACTGATGGTTTTAGTTTTTTTAAACACAGTAGTAAGATAAAATATTTTTTACGATTTTATTATTTTTGATGCCATACAACTATGATAAATCTATGAACATGTAATAAAATAACAAATGGGTTTTGGTAATGACATTAATTTTATGTATTCTTGCATAGTTGTCATGCAAATATTTCTAAGTGGTTAAAGTAGCATAAGAGAACAGAATTGGGGGTACCAAAAAAGTGGGCACATTTTGTGTTCAAATGGATTTTAACATTTATGTATATGCAGTTAAAAAAAGTAAATACATGGTTTTATCACATAGACATGGAAATTACTAAGCTAAGACCATGCACATAGTTTTTAAAAAGTGCATATGCAGTCTTGGCACATAGTGTCAATAATTACCGAGTTAGTAGCATGTATGTGGTTTTATTTTTTATAACCACATACGTGATTTTAGTCTTAAAAATGTATATGTGGTCTTACTCTTTAGAGTCATTTATGCATTTTTAGTATTTAGAACTGTATACATAGTATTTATTTTATAAAACCACATATAGGGAATACTTTAGCATTAGATTGACATGCATAGTATATAAATAAAATAAACATTGAATTATATGTTTACGTTTATAAATTGACATTTCATTTATTTTACTTTATGTTATATTTTGTTTATATACTCTTAGGATGTTTGAGAGTGGTTTCATAACTCTATGAGCTATAATGAAAATTCTATGTTTTAGAGGATCCTATCATATTTATAGCTTAATCAGATTCCAAGGTTTGAGGGTTTCAAACTTATCCATATTTCAAGGTTTCTAGATTTTGGGGAGACATGATAAGAAGTATGAAGGCTACATGAAGGGATGTAGGTATGATAGAATAGTATGAGAATATCTCTAAAAATTTCACAAGTCAATCTAACCACATTACCTTTGCACCCCTTAAGTATACACTCTAGAATAAATGCATCAATGAGCCCCTAATGCATACATTAACCATTTAATGTAAAAAATCATACAAACATGATATATAGTTATGGGATATATTTCTAAAAGGAATCCCATGAAGAAAAGACACCCCCCACTTCTTCCATTCCATGGATCATGGATATTTCTACCATATCTTGAAAAATTGAAGTACTTTTACTTTGATAGTTATTTTTTATTAATTTACTACCCCTACCAATTAATATCCTTTTCAAAAATCTTTGGCATTATGATTGGACCTTATATCCTAAATCCTAAATCATGTAACTTAAACCCTTTTCCCTAACCCTTAAACTCTAAATTGAAAACCCTAAACCTTAAAGTAATGAATTTAGCTAAAACTAACATCCTTTAGAGTAATAATTAGGTTGAAAAGCCTCAATTTATCCCAAATGAAATAATTGATTATGTAAATTGACTAATTGGCTCATTTTGTGATGACATTAGGGCTAAATGAGCCCAAAATCACATTTTGTAATCACAAATAGGTTCAACAAGCTCAAATTGTCCCTAATGGCCTTTGTGATTTAACCCTTTACCCGAAAACCTAAACCTTATATGCTATACCCTAAGCACTAAATCCTAAACCCCTAAATTATAAAGATTAAACCTTAAATCAATTAATTTAACCCCAATTAACATCCTTTAGAGTAATAGTTAATTTCATTGGGCTCAATTTGACCTAAATTACATCATTTATTTCTGTAATTGACAAATTAACTCAACATGTGATGACATTAGGGTTAATTGTGCCCAAAATAATATTTTATAGTCACAAATAGCTTCAATGAGCTAAAATTGGCCCCAATTGCCTTCACGATTGGACCATATACCATAAACCATAAACTATATACCTTAAACTCTATGACCTAAAATATAGACTCTTTAAACCCTAAACCAATCATGTTCGCCCTAATTAACATCATTTAAATTAATAATTAAGTTCATATGGAAAATTTGGCCCAAATTACATCACTAGTGTCCTTAATTGAATAATTATTTCAATTTGTGATGACATCAAGGCTAATTGATTAAAAAATTATATTTTGTATAAATAAATTTGTTGAATAAACTCAAATTATCAATGATCATCTTTATTATTAGACCCTAAACCCTAAACCTTAAACCTAAAATGGTAAGCCCTAAACCTTAAACCCTTAATCATAAACCCTAAACCAATCAATTTACCCTAAATTAACATCCTTTAGAGCAATAATCAGGTACACAAGGCTCAATTTGGCCCAAATTGCATTACTAATTATGAGAATTGACTAATTACCTCAATCTATGATGATATTGGGGTTAATTAAGTCCAAAATCACATTTTATAATCACAAATAGGTTCAACAATCTCAAATTATCCCCAGTTGCCTTCATGATTTAACCTATACCCCAAAACATAAGCCCTATACACTATAACATATTCACTAAATCCCAAATAATCAATAGTAAACCTTAAACCTAAAGCAATTGATTTATCCCTAATTAAGATGATTTAGAATAATAATTATTTTCATAGGGATAAATTTAGCCTAAGTCACATCATTTATTATCCAAATTAACTAATTGGATCAACTTTTTATGACAATAGGGTAATTCTGCCAAAAATCACATTCTATAGTCACAAGTAGGTTGAACAAGTTCAAATTAGACCTAATTACCTTCATGATTAGACCTTATACCTTAAACCATAAATTAATACCTTAAACCTTAAGCCTTAAACCATAAACCATAAACTCTTTAATCCCTAATCCAATTGTTTTAGCCCTAATAAATATCATTTAGACTAAGAATTAGGTTCATAAGAATTAATCTAGCAAAAAATAACACAATTAATTTCCCCAATTGTCTTTAAAATTAGACCCTATACTATAAACCTTAAACCCTATATCATACAACCTAAGATCTAAACCATAAAACATAAATCATAAAACCTAAACCAATAAATTTGACTTAAATTAACATCCTTTAAAGTAAAATAAGGTTCACGAGGTAAAATTTATTTGAAATTCCATCACTGATTGCCCCAATTGACTAATTAGTTCAATCTATGATGATATTACATATAAGTGAGCTGAATATCATATTATGTAGTCAAAAATAAGTTCAACAAGAACAAATTATCACCAATTACCTTCGTGATTGGGCCCTAGACACTAAAAATTAAATATTATATGATATACCCTATGCTCAAAATCATGATCCCTAAATCATAAATCCCAAACCCTAAATCAATTGATTTATCGCTAATTAACATCTTTTAGAATAATAATTAATTTCATAAGGCTAAATTCATCCTAAATCACATCACTTATTTCCACAATTGACTAATTAGTTGAACCTATGATGAAATTAGGGTTAATTATGTCAAAAATCACATTTAATAGTCACAAGTAGGTTCAATGAGCTCAAATTGGCACCAATTATATTCATAATTGAACCCTATACACTATACCTTAGACCATATACCTTAAACCCTAATCCCTAAACCCTAAATCATAAACTCTTTAAACCCTAAACCAATTCTTTTAACCTTAATTAACATCATTTAGACTAAGAATAAGGTTCACATGGCTTAATTTTCCATATATCACATTACTAATTGCCCCAACTGACTAAAACTTAAATTTAACAAAATATAGCTAAATTATGCGTAATCTATAGAATGAAAGAAGTGATGCATTTGTTTTTTCTATGGGATTATTGTTTGAAATACACTTGATAATTAGAAATAATTTAGTGTATGACTTTGTGTATTATATGGTTTGTGTATGCATTGGGGGTCACCGATGCATTTATCCCAAAGTGTATACCTTAAAGGGTACAAAGGGAATGTAGTGGGATAAATTTGTTTCACTTTGTGAGAAATGCTATTAGACTATTTTATCATACCTACATTTGTCCATGAAGCCTTTATAACTCCTATGATGTCTCCCCAAAATATTGAAACCTTAAAATATGGATAAGTATAAAACCTTGAAACCATAGAATCTGACTAAGTCTAAAATATGATAGGATACTCTAAAACATAGAATTTGCATTATACCCTCTATATGTCTGAAAGCTCTCTCAAACATCTTAAAAGTATAGAAATGAAAAAAAACCTAAAGTATAAGAATCTAAATGTCCATATCTAAAATTAAACTTTTAGTTAAATGTTTATTTTATTTATATACAATGCATTCCAATCTAATTCTAAATTATTCCCTTGTAAGTGATTTTATAACAATAATACCACATATGCAGTCCTAAAGACTAAAACTACATATGTGGTTCTAAAGACTAAAACTATGTATGTGGTTTTAAAGATTAGTAGTAAAACATTTTGTTTATATAGTATTTTCATGTATGCAATTCTTATATTTGAAGTTTTAAACACATGCATTAAGGCTCAGGAATGTCTTCGATTCCTGAACCTTAGGCATGGACCTACAACACACACAATCAAATGCCTATTTTCTACAAACAATAACAAAATTCAACTTTGCCCATGCTAGACACTATCCATTTTATCAAAGTTTTCCTTTAAAATAGGATTGCAACACCAACTAAGTCTCCTCTTTCTATATATATATATATATTATATTTTTATTTTTTTAAGGTTGTTATTTTTATTTATTGAATAAGTATGGATTTCATAATGCTATAGGCCATGATTACTCATTTTCATCTTTTTTATGTATATTTTTATTCCTTGCTCCTAATCATAAAAAACCATATTCTTTCAAACTAGTCCAAATTCCATAAACATTAAAAAAAAAAAATCTATTTTTTGATATTTTTGAGGTAGTTAGGGGGTGCACGGTCGAATATAAATTTTTGATAATATTTCAGTGTATACTAACTTATGAAATTATTAAAAAAAATCATTAATTAATTTTAAAAACTATATGTTGTAATCTAGATGATATTACCTATTTTTATAACAAGGGATTTAAATAAAAATCAAATTATGCTAAAAAAATGGTAGTCTACACAAACAACTATCTAGTATGATTTTTGTAGAAATTAGTATCATGTCTTCAAATTTATGATGTTTTAACTACTTAATATTAATCATTTAAGAAAAAGTAGTTTAGAAACTAGACTTAAAATGATACATTTCATCTTTCTATGACATCTTCAAATTATGGGTGTAGATATCTCAAATAATAGATACAAGTTAAGGTTTTTTTATTTTTTAGGAAAAACATGTCCACTTAAGACCCCCTTTTGCCCCCATCCCAATTCCCTACACTTACTTGGTGCCTCTATCCTTATAACAAAATCTCTAGTTTGGATGTGTATTGTTCTAGTATGACATTGTAGAAGACACATGATATTTGTAAATGAGTGGAGTTTGGGTGGTTTCTATAATATTTTCACACTATATGTAATGAAAATCTGGAAGAGTATTTATTTTGGTGATTTAGTAAATAAGACATTTCATTAATATTTCTACCTAATACAAAAAGGAATGAAATATTTTTTCAATTATAAAAAGATGCAATATTTATACATATATGCATATTTATTTATTAGTATTTTTAATGATAAAAATAGATAATATATATTCATTTTATTATAAATTCTACATGCATTGATGAAACTCTTGTAATGGTGCCAAAACTCTTGAGAAACCCTTAAAAGAACCAAAGCTTACAAAAAACCTTGGATAATCAATATTAACAAGTCACCAATGTGAGTTATTTAGAAAAAAATGTCCACATACCTTAAACTACATGGGATAACATAGACTCTATCTAAACATTTTGAAAAATAAATAGAGTTTAAACATTGAAACAAAAAAGTTATAATGACACAACGATATTCCTAGAGAAAAAATGGGTTTCTTCATTTAGTTTTAAATGATAAAAATGGCTATGAGCAATTTCGACATTATACATCAGGGTATATAAGAATTATCTCTAGATGTTACTTGATTTTCTTTGGTTAACACATGTGATTGGATGGAAAATGTTAATTAAAGGTTTCTATTACATGGATTGAGCAAATTTTAGCTTCATAGACATTCTTAATCTATCATTTTTTTTAACTATTCATATTTAGTATTTTCTAATGAAAAAAACATTATGTAAATTTGAATGAAAAAAATTATTGATAATTATCTTTCATTACAATGGTAGGATTAGATCATATATATACCATCAATTACTCTCAATACTTGAACAATAATAGTTATATGCCAAACCTCTCAAATGTACTTTTGGATCTTGTGAGGTTGAGTATTTGGGTCATTTGGTTTCACATGAAGGAGTGAAAATGGATCTTAAAAAAATCCAAGTAATGATAGACTGGCTAATTCCTAAGACAGTAAAGCAACTAAGGGGATTTATGAAGCTAACTAGTTATGATTGTAGGTTTGTCAAAAATTAGGGTGCATTATAGCCCCACTCACCTCTTTGTTGAAAAAATACTCCTTTTAGTGGATTGATATAACTAAAAAGGCATTTGAACAATTAAAATTAACTATGTGCACCACTCTAGTGTTTGTCACTCTTGATTTTTCCAAGACTTTTGTGGTTTAATGTGATTTATCTAGGTATGGTATGGGTGATGTACTCATGGGAGAAGGTAGACCACTTTAATTTGAAAGTCATCAACTAAAGGGTAAAAATAAGCACAAGCCCAACTATGAAAAGGAAATGATGGCCATTTTTCATGTAGTTAAATAATGGATACCTTATTTGAGGGGCCATCAATTTCAAGTAAAGACTGATCATGATAGTCATAAATACTTTTTGGAACAATGGATATCATATGAAGAAAAATAAAAATGGGTAACTAAGATGCTAGGGTATGATTTTGAAATAATTTACAAGAATGTCAAGGACAATGTAGTGACAGATGCACTATCTAGGAATGATGAATCAGTTGAGGCATTGATATGATCTATGACCATTATGTGGGAAGATTGGTTAGAGGAAGCATGGTCAGAATGGGAAAATGAAAGTGTTACATATGATTTGATTCAGAATCTTTAGCAAGGTTTGGGTTTATTTTTAAAGTTCAGATGGAAGGATAATTTATTATGGTATAAAGATATATTATACCTATGTGATAATTTTCTTATTAAACAAAAAATCCTTCAAGAACTTCATGCAACTCCAATTGGGGGTCATATGAGATTTTTTTAAAACCTATCATATAAACAAGCATGATTTTTTTGGGAAAGACTCAAGGGGTATGTCTATAAATATGTGGCTAAATGTATGATTTGTCAACAAAATAAAGGAGAAACCATCAACACCCTAGGTCTATTATAACATTTATCCATCCCTAACCAATGTTGAGAAGAGGTGTCTATGGATTTCATTATAGGGTTACTGAGATCTGATGGTCAAAATGTTATCATGGTTATGGTGGATTGTCTTATTAAGTATGCTCATTTTTGTTCTTTATCACATCCATTTTTTACTGGTATAGTAGCTTTTGATTTTCTCAATATAATAAAAAAGGGGCATGGTACCCCAAAAATTATTGTCAATGATAGAGATTCCATTTTTTGTAACAATTTTTGGACTAAGTTATTTCCATGTTTGAGAACCCAATTGGTTCATAGCTCATCCTATCATCCAAAATCGAATGGATAAACTGAGGTAGTCAACAAATGTCTAGAAGGATATCTCTGTTATTTTGTTTTTGATAAGAAATATAAATGCATTCATTGGTTGTCACTTGTTGAATGGTGGTATAATAATTTTATTCATAGTTCTTCAAATATGTCTCCTTTTTTGGCCCTATATGGATACCACCCTCCATCCAATACTTCAACATTAAAGGTCTAACCTAAGTTTCATGAATTTTAAGATCATATTCACAATCAATAAGAGGTCCTTTCCAGTTTGCATGAAAATTTATCCATGGCCCATAATCGTATGCATGAAATAATATGTAGATCAACATAAGAGTGAGAGGCATTTTGACATAGATGATTAGGTCTTGGTTTGCTTATATCCATATAATCAAATGTCATTGAAGTAATAGAAAAAGGATAAGAATTTGTCCCCTATGTATTTTGGGCCTTATTAGATCTTACAAAAAATTAATAGTGTGGCCTACAAGTTAGAGTTTCCTTCCTCCACTCGCATACATCCAGTATTTCATATATCATGCTAGAAAAAAGTCATTGGACATATATTTTCTACTCAAATTGAGTTACCATAATTAGATTAGGATGGAAGATTTATTATTTATCTTGTGGTAATCCTTTGAATATGTACTAAGAATTTATAATCTATAATCATTAAGGAGTACCTGATCAAATGGAAGGATCTTCTTTGTGAATATGCCATTTAGAAGATGAATCCTTTATCTAACAACATATATATTTGAGTCAATGTTGAGGATAATGTTTCTTTTAAGGGGAGGGGCATGCTACACCCTTAACCTTTAGCATGTCTAGGGATATGTGAGGCTTACTTATGACTTATATACCTCTTTTATATTATTTTTACATTTCTCTATGTTCTTAGTTTAGTTGGGCTATGGAATAACCATGGATAAGTAGACTATATATAAAAGGTAGTGGTTAGTCTTTGATCATCATATGAAGTATTCTAATTTTATTGCACTATTTTGGATGTTACCCCTTGAATGTGCATTTGTTATATTATCTAGTATTCTGCTCTACTATCAATTATTGATGTGTGATCTATCATATTTGTTTATTATGTGTGATATATAATCATTTTGTGCAAACATCCAAGTAATTTCATTACAGAGCAGAATAACCAAGGTCTAATTTTTTCAAATGTACAAGATTGAATTGTTACATAATCAATAACTATCATATATATTTCCCCCTAATCTAGTAATGATATTTCTAGTTTAAATGAAATGAGTGTATACTTGAGTTTATATAACACCATAACTTTGCATGTTCCCAGCTTGAATGCTTTATCAGTGACTGATGTGAAACCTAGAACATGTTAAAGTATATAATCATTTCATATAATTAATAATTGAAAGTATTGATAATATTGAAATTAAATGATCAAGGGATTATAAGTACACATGTGTGTCAATGTCACTACC
The DNA here is from genome assembly GCA_037957365.1 of Torreya grandis. Classification (NCBI taxonomy): domain Eukaryota; kingdom Viridiplantae; phylum Streptophyta; class Pinopsida; order Cupressales; family Taxaceae; genus Torreya; species Torreya grandis. The sequence goes on from JARHVA010009723.1 coordinate 274,976, forward strand.
TTGCCTATTATCAAGTTGATTTGAGAAGCATGTATCACTGTAAGGTTCTAAAATTAACATTAGGACAAATATAGTTAAATTTTCAAAGTGCATATATTTAGAGAGATATAAAGAGAGAGAGAGAGAGAGAGAGAGAGAGAGAGAGAGAGAAGAGAGAGAGAGAGAGAGAGAGAGAGAGAGAGAGAGAGAGAGAGAGAGAGAGAGAGAGAGAGAGAGAGAGAGAGAGAGAGAGAGAGAGAGAGAGAGAGATTGGAATCTACATGTACCTAACCTTGAAGAAAAGGTGAGTTTCCACTTGGCAGTTGAGATAAGTTCAACTGTATAACCCAATCATACTTACAACTTAATGAGGTTGGATGATACCACAAACTCTAACATGAAAAATTCTAAATATTTAATGATTTAATCACCTTAACCATACATAAAATTTAACTATCTATTGTGGTATATTATCTTAATAATTTTCATAAAAGATTGACTGAGATATCAATACATAAAAGTATATGATGTGGTAACAATCAGTACAAGAGTTTTGAAATCTAAAACTTATTTGGATTTTTCAATATTAAGCAAAAATAACATAGAATTTTCACATTATATGTGTCTCATGTTGAAACTACGAATAACTATCATAAAATTGTATATAATTCTACCCACAACTATGAATTTGAATCATATAAATGTGGGGATTTAGCGAATTTAAAAATTGTGTGAGTGTGGATAACATGCTTCTAAAACATTATCACACTATATATGGAGAAATATGAAACTTGATGTAACTACCAATGTGGATAACATGACTCTATGACATTCTCCTAGTGATATTCCCCCTTTGAGGGTGAGGGAAAGATAGGAATTAGTAATTACCTCACCTCAAAAGGATAAGACAAATTTATAATCTATGAATAAAACCATATATCTTATAGAAGGAACATGTTTAGGTAGATATAAAATTAAAGAACATAGAACCAATGTGATCACATGAAGGCCTATAATGTATGATAAGGATCATGATAATGTATATATAGTAATAGTATAATATCGATAAGCAAACAAGCACACAGATAAAATCACTCAAAAGTAAGTCAAAAGGTAACAGACCAAGGAGACTAAAAAGAAGTATA